>JAHWFO010046869.1:23052-42117 GCA_023313115.1 Rhysida immarginata | reverse complement strand
CATTTTTATAACAAAAGTTATAAAATCTTCCCCAAGTTATTAATATTTTTTATTTAAATTATGTTTGTTCTTAAAAATATGGAACAACATAATCAGAGGGGGTGGGCCGTCACAAAAGTAGAGGAAGTTCAGAGTTTTATTTTTTATGAATGTTTTTTAAACTGCGCGCGCACGCGTCTGCTGCACTCCTGCTCCCGAACTTCACGATTGTAATAAATAGGAAATGTAAACGGAGAAAAGCAAATATTCCTGTGTACTAACATTTTCAATCTTACACAGTTTTATTTTACTTTCATTTACTTTGTTACAGGTTATTCTTCGGATAGAAACATATTTAAGAAAAATCTTTGTATGATGTCGTGCTTCAATGTCCAATTAAGCAAATAGACAAAAAATGGGATTTTTGCAAGATTATGTGTTTGAAATTTTGAACTGCAAACGTATCAGTTTTACAATCGCGATTATCACACATAAATAGGAAAAAAAAGTTATGAGCAGCTTTTATTATCAAAAATTCCACTGTGCGCTGGCAAAAATCCGTTTAGATAAAAAAAATAAAAGATTCACTCTGTCTCCTGCAGAAGACTTGCAGTCATTGTTGATGCTGCTTCACGGAACAATCACAAAAATCTTCATTACGGTGATGATTGGCAAACAGTTGTCAATTGTTGAAAATCCTAGACCTCCGAAAGACGCATCTTTAGCCACACACATCTCTGTTTATATTATAGATCTGCAGGCGTTTATTATCGCTATATATTTCGTCTTCATCTTGTCTAAATATCACTACAAACAGGGTGTCTCGTAAGTCGTGGTCGTGGAAAGCTTTAATGGTATGCGTATTCAAAAGTGAGGAACTAAAAAAATCAGGGATACATGGATCAAACAACGCACCATTAACGTTCATTCTCCGTTATATTTTCAATGATCTAGTATTATAATTTCTCAACCATGTGATGACTTAAAAGATCCGAGGAATTTAACGATGTTTGGTCATTCTCCTATTCTTCTATTTCCTCAAAAGATATCCGCACAATCATAGAAAGAGAGCTCCATTAAGCAATTAAGATATCAAGCAAGTTTTTAAGCTAGGAGCTAATTTATCTCAGACACCAAACACTTTTACGCTTCACTATGAAAGCGGATTAAGATTTTTAGCGCAATCCTAATATTGCGGAGTTTATCTTGAAACTTTAAAATAAATTTTTTGAAATCGTTAGAAAAAAAAGTACACCACCAATGAAAATTTAAAAAACAATTGTTAATAGTATATGGATACCTATAATGTTCTATTCGGGGCTCATGATATTTGAATGATTATGTTTGAAAAATTTCTTTGATTATACGGCAGTGAACCATTTTGTTTGATACCCATTATGTATCACCTACTTAAATACAATTTTTCTTATGGTTAGGTACGATATGATACATCGATAATTATTAACAAACTTAATATCACATTCAATGCAATATGAAAGTTTTAAAATTTCTACAGCGATTTAAATGATTTTAAAATTTACAATGTAAGAATCCTTTCACTAAAAAACATCCAAAAGAAAGAAAGAAAACATTGCCTATTAACAATCTAGATGCCCTGCTTGGTGTAATATGAGGAACAGAAGTTTTCAAAATATGCCTGTTACAAAGACTCTTTGGACATATGTATGTACAGGGTTCGTGTTCCAGTTTGGCAACACATTCTTTCGTAGTCATCTTAGTTTTGCATCCTCTTGAACCAAAGGATGCACTGATATCATTTTTGATAATGGTGATACTTTCATAGCATTCTGAGGTAGTGCATGGAATTTTGTTCCACTTGTCAACCTTGTCGAGGCAATATGACTCTCCTTCACATGAAACACATTCGAAACTCATCAGCGAAATTGTAAGTGATAATAAAAAGATAAACCGAAGAAAATATTTCTTATCTGCAAAGTAATATAAAAAAAAATTATTTTCTCAAGATCTTTAGTCACGATAGGATAAACCAACGAATAGAATTTATGGAAAAAATTATATAAATTATTTACAAAATGATAAATTTTATAGAGATTATATTTCTATAGATTTTCACATAATAAGTAATAAAAGGAGAAAAAGGATTTTCAAAACCATACTTTAATATTTTTATAACCTTTAGAGTGAAAATATCCTGGAGACTTTTCAGTTATGCGCTTGTCTTTTTCGTTAGATTTGGATGCAAGAGTCCGTGATTCACAGAATTTAATACTTTTGATATATCAAAAAAACTTTATTCACCTGCTTTTTATTCCAAATATTCACAAACCATAAATTCTAGGCGTTAAGCCAGATTTGTAGTAATACACATCATCAACTAAACAATACCATATATCCACAAAAGAGATTTTTAATTTGAGCCACGAATGGGCTTTTCGAAATAGTAACCCCTTTTAATGTAACTCTGGCTCCAGATTAAAAACCTCATGTGTGATGTTGTGTTTTCAATTTATTCCCGGCTTCTACAGGATACACAACAAGACAATCGACAATCGAACAGTGTAGTGTATCGGTATTCGTGTGGAACTTGAAGCATAGCTTCCATAATCTCACCCTTCATAATCATATTCCAAGGGAAATACACTGAACTAGAAAAGAAGCCTGATGTACCCATAAAGGTCATCCAAAGTATGAAAGAAAATTGCCTCTTCTTGGTGGAGTAAAATTTGATTGACGATTGTCTGAAGTAGGAGTATATTTGTTGAGTTAGTAAATATCTCTTTTATCTTGCTGCGACCTTTCTTAGCACAATCACAGATGGAGACACTGGTCCCATCGTATCCTTTAATTCTCTTTGATTTTTCTTCTTTGTTTTACGTAAGTTTTACTTTCTGTTTTCACATTAAAGCGAAGTCAAACGTTCTCGAGTTCACGTTCCTGATTTTATCACTTAACCGTGAGTAATATTAAGAGTATACATCCCACTGCGTATGAAATCCAACAGGTTATGGGCCCAGGTACATGAAAAGCCATTAAACACATCAACAGCAAAGTGAGAAACATCTTAAAAATCGGCGCGGGCGAGCTCTATAAGAAGTAAGTGCGGAAGCCATTACGCCATTATCATGAACACCACCCTTCGTATCGAAACTTTGGGGAGAGAAAACTACGACACTTGGCAGTTACAAGTGGAAGCTCTACTCATCAAAAATGACTGTTGGAATTATGTGAATGGAACCTGTATAAGGCCAACTGTGATCGAGGGCGACGAGGAATCATTGAAAGCAGCCAGCTCATGGGATGCAGCGGATCAAAAGGCAAGATCAGACTTAATTCTCGCCATCAACCCATCAGAACTAAAACAGATAAAAGGATGTAAAACATCTCGGGAAATATGGGTGAAACTACAATCCATCTACCAATCGAAAGGACCAGCTAGGAAAGCAACTCTCCTGAAACAGCTGACCTTGAGAAAGATGAAAGAAGGTGAGAACATTCATGATCATTTATCACAATTTTTCGACATCGTTGACAAATTGGAAATTATGGAAGTTAAAATAAATGAAGAATTACTAGCTATAATGTTGCTCTATAGCCTACCAGACACATTCGAAAATTTTAGATGTGCAATTGAATCTCGTGACGAGTTGCCAAAACCTGAAGTCCTTAAAGTGAAAATTATTGAGGAATATAATGCACGATCCAAGAATACCAAAACCGAAAGCGATGCATTATACACAAAGAAAACATTCAAGAAATATTTAAAACCAAAAGAACGGAATCAATTAAATGAAAATACGCCTGAACCATTTAAATTTAAATGCCATAAATGCGGAAAGAAAGGTCACAAAGCATCTGATTGTTGGTGGAAAACAAAGAAAAAGCCCGACACACCCAAACAAACTGATCAAACTGCTATGACAATTAATTATGAAGAGAGTCATTTTGTGAAAAAGGAAAAACCAAGTTTGAACGAATGGTGTTTAGACAGTGGAGCATCATCCCATATGTGTAATTCGGCGAACAAATTTTCGGACATTAAAGAAACCGAGGACGGAACGCTGAACTTAGCCACCGAAGAATCGACAAGCATCAACGGTATTGGGACTGTGGAATTAAACCTGAAGAATCCAGTAAGACTAGAGGAAATCCTACACGTTCCAAATTTACGATGCAATTTGATGTCAGTTAGCAAAATTACTAACAAAGGATTTGAAGTGATTTTCCAAGAGAAAAAGGCATTCGTGATTAATCAACAAGGAAAAGTTATAGTCACAGCAAACAGAATAAACGACTTGTATTATGTCACAGAAAGGGAAGAAACTGTATCAGTCATTGAAGGGAAACCCCGCTCCGAACCAGATCTGAAAGAATGGCATGATCGCTTAGGACATATTAATGTGAAAAGTCTGAAAAAGATGACCGACCTTGTACACGGTCTAAACCTAAGTCATCCTGACAACTTAACTACATGTGAAACCTGTCTAAAGGGAAAAATGACCCAAACTCCTTTTCCCAAATCGTCTGGAAACCGTACGAAAAATGTTCTAGAAATTGTACACACAGACATATGCGGTCCAATGCGAGTATCATCTCTAGGAGGAGCAAGATATTTCATTGTATTCATTGACGACTACTCACGATGGTGCGAAGTGCGTTTCTTGAAAAACAAAAATGAAGTTTTAAAAACCTTCAAGGAATACAAAAACATGGTAGAAAACAAAACTGGGAAAAAGATCAAATGTCTACAATCCGATAATGGGACAGAATTTTGCAATCAAGAATTTGATAAATTCATGAAAGATAACGGAATCACAAGAAGATTGACCATTCCTCATACTCCGCAACAAAATGGAATTTCAGAAAGGAAGAACCGGACATTGATGGAAATGGCTAGATGTATGATGATCCATGCGAATATGAGTCCTGTATTCTGGGCAGAGGCGATCTGTACTGCCAATTACATTCGCAACAGATGTTCATCGAGAAGCATTGACGGAAAAATTCCCTACACTCTTTGGAATGGAAACAAACCCACAATACGATACATGCGAACATTTGGAAGCAAGGCATATGCACTGGATAAAACTCCAACAAAAGGAAAACTCGATGCAAGATCGAAAGAGTGTGTCCTTTTGGGTTACTGCGAAGAAAGCAAAGCTTATCGCCTATGGATGCCTGCCGAAAGAAAAATTATCAAAAGTCGTGATGTAACATTTCTAAACGAGCTTAATACAAATGAACAATATGAAGAGTTCGAAACTAGAACAGAAACCCCAGAAAACCTTAACACGAAAACTACTGTAGAAATAGTAAATCTTCCTCCAAATGAAATGAATCACAGAATAGAAGATGCCGCTTTACCAGAACAAGAGAACATAGAAACACTTGAAATTACTAGGACACAAAGAGGACGAGGAAGACCAACCATACTACGTACTGGAAACAGGGGAAGACCCAAGAAAATATATCATGAGAGGCAAGTGAACTGCATTTCAGAACATTCTGACAATGTAGAGAAGGATGATATTGAAGAAGAACCCTCATCAGTCGAGGAAGCTCTATCAAAAGCAGACGCTTATAAATGGAAACAAGCAATCGAAAATGAGTACCTCTCGTTACTAAAGAACAACACATGGGAACTAGTGCAGCGACCTCAAGAACAAAGCATAATTGGAAATAAAGTAATCCTAAAAACTAAATATGAATCGCCTGACAAGCCACTAAGACACAAAGCTCGTCTTGTAGCAAAAGGATATGCACAAATTTCAGGTATTGACTTTACCGAATCCTTTTCACCTGTCGCAAGAAAAGAATCAATTCGAATGTTAACTGCTTTATCTGCTGAACTTGGATTGAAAATCCATCAACTGGACATAACAACAGCATATTTAAATGGCGACATAGAAGAAACAGTTTATATGGAAATACCAGAAAAACTGGAAGAAATCCTGCGAGGCGTGGATGAGGCAACCATCAAGAATAAGAAATTGGGAAAAATTGTTAAGAAAACACTTTCACAATTGAAAAACCAGGAAAACTTAGTATGCAAAGTCAAGAAAGCTTTATATGGTCTACGCCAGTCAGGACGCCAGTGGTATCTCAAATTAGACCAAGAATTACAAGGAATAGGAATGCAACCTCTCCATGCAGATCCTTGCATATATATCAAAAGAAATGACAAAACAATCATCATAATTCTTATTTACGTTGACGACATTCTCATCGCGTCGAACAACATCGAAGAGATAAGGAAAATAAAGGAAAGCATCGGACAGAAGTTTGAAACTAAGGACATGGGAGAAGCCAGCTACTGTTTAGGAATGGAATTTAACCAAACAGAGCATGGCATAACCGTCAGCCAGAGGAAATATACGGAGAACTTAATAAAGAAATTCAATATGGAAGACTCAAAAACAGTCAACACCCCATTAGATGCTAGTATCAAATTAAAGAGACCTGAACAATTATCTGCAGATGAAATGGAAAAATATCCATATAAGAAGTTAATTGGATCATTAATGCATTTAGCAGTCAGCACCAGACCTGACATAGCACATGCTGTAAACTTCTTAAGTCAATTCAACAACGACTACTCCAAGGAGCACTGGCAAGCAG
Organism: Rhysida immarginata; assembly: GCA_023313115.1. Classification (NCBI taxonomy): domain Eukaryota; kingdom Metazoa; phylum Arthropoda; class Chilopoda; order Scolopendromorpha; family Scolopendridae; genus Rhysida; species Rhysida immarginata. The sequence continues at coordinate 35,541 of JAHWFO010046869.1, read as the reverse complement.
GAAAAAGAATTCTAAGATACCTAAAGGGAACAATCAATCAAGGTTTATTCTACACAAGAACAGAAAAACCACTGCTTGGATATGCGGATGCTGATTGGGGCACATGTTTTTAGACGACAGGAAATCGTATACTGGTTATATATTCCAATTAGCCGGAAGTTCTGTAAGTTGGGAATCAAAGAAACAACCAACGACAGCCTTATCAACCGCTGAAGCCGAATATATGTCATTAACCGAAGCATCAAAGGAAGCAATATATCTGACCAATTTTCTCAAAGAACTTGGCGTTCAGAACGAAAATCCAGTCACTATATTGTGCGACAGTCAAAGTGCTCAACGTCTCATTAAGAACCCCGTATTTCACAACCGAACAAAGCACATAGACATACGTCATCACTTTATCAGGGAACTATATGAAAGAAAATTAGTGGACGTACAGTATATCCCAACCAATGAGATGACAGCTGATGTGCTCACCAAACCACTTCATGGACCTCGTCATCAAGAATTAACCAAACAACTGGGACTGAAGATTGTGTAACCATATGACTAAAAACTTTGAACGTTGTGAACAATGATTGTGATCGAATGGTCGAGGGGAAGTGTTGAGTTAGTAAATATCTCTTTTATCTTGCTGCGACCTTTCTTAGCACAATCACAGATGGAGACACTGGTCCCATCGTATCCTTTAATTCTCTTTGATTTTTCTTCTTTGTTTTACGTAAGTTTTACTTTCTGTTTTCACATTAAAGCGAAGTCAAACGTTCTCGAGTTCACGTTCCTGATTTTATCACTTAACCGTGAGTAATATTAAGAGTATACATCCCACTGCGTATGAAATCCAACAATATTATATAGTAAGCCACAGAAAAAAAGAAAGAATTTATGAAACCCAGTATTCTGGGAAGATTACATTACCAATGTCATCAAAATTGACATCAAGGATATGTCTTAGATTACGATGCCTTTTTCTATGTCGAGAATGTTTTAAAATGCCAGAGACTAGATCATTCTCATGATTTGCCATAATAGGCAGCACGGTTTTCATGAGCTCTTGAGCATATTTCCCGACATGGGTCATATCGAAGTCATTATGAATGGAGTAATTGTGCAATAGTCCATAGGGTAATGTTCTGGAAAGTTTGGAGTTCCTTCCATCTTGTCTTGCAAATCGTAGCCCAGACGAGCATGCGATATAGCAAGATGACACGAACAATTATTTTGTATAACAGTCGTTTGTTATCAACACTGAGGGCACTGTTACGACCCAACAGAGCAATAAGGCTAAACTTAGATTTTTTGGCCTTGTTCATCGCATAAGTCACATGCTTATTCCATAATAGTTTTGAATCAATAACAACGCCAAGGTATCTATAATTATCAACCCATTCCAAGTAATTGCCATATAACTTTAAGAAGTCAAGATTTCTCTTTTCCTTCTTAGTGATAAACATTGCTTTGCATTTGTCTACATTCAGTTTTAATCGCCACTTGCTAAACCAGATTTCACATTCTTTAAGGGCTTTCTGCAAACGTGATATAACAACACTAGGCTGGCGTGCCCATGTCAGTATAGCAGCATCATCCGCATAAAAATATAGCTTGCATTAAGAGATTTCAGGGAAATCACGTATATAGTAATTGAACAGAACTGGCCCCAGCACTGATCCTTGTGGGACACCGCCATTTATCTCACAGGTATCAGATAATTCATCTCCAACTCTAGCCTGAAATGACCTGTTGGATAGAAACGAGTGAACTAGCCTAATTAAATCATGTGGGAAACCATCAGTTATCATTTTATAAATAAGGCCTTCATGCCAGACCTGATCAAATGCTTTATGAACATCTAGGAAGATGACGCCACAATACATCGAAAGATTAAGGGGAGCGTTAACATCCGCTATAAGTCTCCAAACTTGGAGCTGGCAAGAATGTTTCGCCCGAAAACCAAATTGTTCTGCACAGATGAGATTATTGGTTGTGCAGAAATCTAAGATTATTAGTTTTGAGAATTGTTCTCTCCAAGACTTTGGATATAGAAGACAGCAAACTGTTGGGCCTGTATCTAACAGGGTTTGCAGGATTTTGACCGGGTTTAGGGATACTTAGGACAACAGACTGTTTCCATGTATCCGGAAAGTAACAGTTATCCCAACAGTCGTTTATAATTTTAGTGATATCAGTATTTACATTATGCGATAAATTTTTTAAGGCATTGTTATTGACTGTGTCTTTACCTGGTGCCTTCTTTTTCTTGAGTTTCTTAAAGCAATTTTCAATCTCAGCTACCTGTATTTTATGTTTGGCCACATGATGGCTATTGTTGTATTACTTTATTATGCTGCTTTCTACCATTTTGGATATTTCTAGTCCTTCTGGACGATCATCCTTTGGAGTCACAAATTGTTTTTTAAGTGAATCAGCAATAAGCTGTGCTTTGTCTTGGTCATTAGTTATGAAATGTCCACTAGTGTCTAGAAGCGTTGGAATGTTCATGGCCTTTTTGTTTTGTAAGGCTCGAATCATATAGAATTGTCCTGGGTTGACAAACTCTTCTCCTTCTCATTCCATCTTTCGTTACGAAGTTTATTTACTTCCTCATGTACTCTTCTCGTAAGTCGGTTATATTTGGTTTTGAGCCAAGGCTCTCGTGTTCGGTGCCATTGCCTCCTTACCCTGTTTCTTTGATCTATTAGACCCTTGATTGCTGGAGTAAGATCGAGATGATCAGGCCGTTTCACGTCTACTGGAGAAGCACAAGCATTGATGGCTTCAGTAATACGTGTAGTGATCCTTTCAACATTTATGTCTATCTCCTCCGTACTATGCACGTTCTTGACTAGATTACTGTCATTTTTGAGATCTCTGAAAAGTTTCCAATCTTGTTTAAGCCCCATTTGTTCTCTGCAGTCAACATTGAGATTTTCAAAATTCAGTGCGACCGGTTTATGATCTGAAGATAAATCATCAACAGTAAAAATATCGAATGGCTTATAGAAGCCTTTCAGCAAAACAATATCAAGGACATCAGTTGTAGGTGAGTGATCACAGTAATACGTGTCGTTTACAGGACCTATCGCAATGATATCAGTTTTGCTCTGTATATATCTAGATAATATGACACCGTTCTGATTATGACGTTTGGAGTTCCACTGTGAGTGCTTAGCATTCAAGTCACCCGCCATTACCACTGGGATAATCCCAGAGAATAGCTCATCGAGCTCGTCAACATCAATCGTATGCTTGGGAGAGTTGTAAAGAGCCAGGAATTTAACATCGCCAACAATAGTATCCGTGATAATAACAGAAGCAACCTCCATTCCTGTATACATTCGTATGAGGTCTTCCCGATGCCGAATGCCTTTTTTAATGATAATTGCTGCACCTCCAGATGAGCTTTTGATATTGGGAGTAATAATTCTATCTTTGCGATAAACACAGTAGCCCGGGTTTCTGAAGTCCTGGCCCGGCTTTAGATGTGTCTCACAAACAAATGCCACGTCTATATCCCATTTAATCAAATAATTATATAACTCAATACGCCTCCGGGGAATTCCCCTGGCGTTCAATATGACGCAACGAAGCTTTCCTCTGTTAATAACGGTATAGCGTCGATCAGCCATAATCTCAGTGTTTGCTCGTAAGAATTCCACTCATTTGTGGATATTTTTTGCCTAATTCATTATACAAATGGCATATACTGCCAAGTTGTTTACACATGTCTTGTATGTAATTTATGTTAATTGTTTTATCCATTTTCGAGACTATTGAGGCATAGGATGATTCCGGAGTAACTTTAGTTGGGACTCGTTTGACTTGCGGATATTTTGGGCATTTTGTATAACTGGATGTGTGCTGCCCATCGCATCTTATACACTTTGGAGGATCTTGTCCTTTAACATTTGGGCAGTCTCGTGACTGGTGGCCTTTAGCACATTTGTTACAGCGAGGGGCTTCAGTACACCCTAGAGATATATGACCAAATCGTAAGCAATTAAAGCATTGTAATGGTCTCTTATTACCACGGAACATTTCGATGGATACAGCTAAGGATCCTATGCGAGTAACATTTCTTAGAGTCTTGTTGTGCTCTGTGTTCGCTAACAGAACCAGAATCATGGGCATATCAATGGATCCTTTAGATTTTTTAGGTCTAATCACTTTCTCAGGAAAATAATTGACCTTAATAATTTCTCTTAATAATTAGGTCTTCCTTAAAATCGTTAAGGTCATCCGTCTACATTTCGTATAACGTATTTGAGAACTTTTTCCGATTTAAGTTGATGATGCTGAATCTTTAGCACGTTATCAGCCTTAATGCCAGACACCAATTTACTATGAGTTTCCTCATCATGACCCCTTATTTTGATCATCCCTGCTCTGCCTGTGTGTACAGTAATTTGGTTAATCGCCACATGCTTTTGAATCTCGCCCAGGATTTGCTTGATTGGCTGACCGTGAGTACGTATTATGATTGGCGAAATATAGGAGCAGGCCTTTATATACAGTAAGTTTCGGTACAGAAAAAGCAATGAGCGTGGAAAAAAAGAAATAAAAAAATTGACCAATAAGGAATAAAAGGAGAAGGCCAATGGGGGTAAAATATACACAAAGTACAAAAAAAAAAAAAAAAAAAAAGGAGACAGGGGGTCGCGACTTTCGCGGACTGGAAGGGGAGACTATATCCGGTTATCAAAAAATACAAAAAATTACAATAAAATAAAATGTTTATACAAATAATAACATTAAAACCGGTGAAAGAATGACCAAACCGGTAACATATATAAAATTCAAAGTACAAAAGGCTATAAGAGATCTGCCAAAGGATTGAGAACTGCACAAACGTCGAAATCGGTCTGGCAGTTGAGCAGTTGATCGGGGTTGGATTTCTTGTTTTTGTAAATTTCTAAGGCCTCTAGGATGGCAGTTTTTGAGGGATAATTGCAAACATGCATGACGGACATCACCTCATCCTGTGCTTTGATGGGGTGTCCAGTACATGCGAGATGGTTTGCGTAGTGCGAACGGTTATCATGTCTATTGTAGGATGCGACACTCCTCAATCCATTTTATTTTATTGCAATTTTTTGTAATTTTTGTATTTTCTTCTTTTCACTTGTATCCATTGTCCCTTTGATAACTGGATATAATCTCTCTTTCTGGTCCGCGAATTTCGCGACCCCCCTCTCTCCTTTTTTTTTGTACTTTTTGTATATTTTACCCCCATTGGCCTTCTCCTTTTATTCCTTATTGGTCAATTTTTTTAATTCTTTCTTTCTACGCTCATTGCTTATTCTGAACTGAAATTTTCTGTATTTATAATGACTTCAACATGACTCATATTGGCAAATACGTTCAAGGGCTCATAGAATCCATGCTGCCCAATAAAGAAAATCATAGCAACGAACTAGTCTCGGGCATTTTAAAGCATCCTATGCATAGAAAGAGATATCGTGATCCAAGGCATATACTTGATATTAATTTTGAAGACATTGATAATGTCTTATTTCCAGATTACTGGACTTCATAGGTCGTGTTTTATCTAATACTAGTGGTCTGCTTCTAGTCTAGACAGTCGTCAATCAAATTTTCCTCTACCAAGAGGAGGCAATTCTCCTTCATACTTTGGATAACGTTTGTGGGTACAACAGGCTTCTTTTCTAGTTCAGTGAATTTCCCTTGGAATATGATTATGAAGGGTGAGAGTATGGAAGCTATGCTTCAAGTTCCACACGAATACCGATACACTACACTGTTTGATTGTCGATTGTCGATCTTGTTGTGTATCTATATCCAAAGTCTTGGAGAGAACAATTCCCACAGGATTCTTAGATTTCTGCACAACCAATAATCTCATCCGTGCAGAACAATTTGGTTTAGCGCGGAACATTCTTGCCAGCTCCAAGTTTGGAGGCATATAGCGGATGTTAACACTCCCCTTAATCTTCGATGTATTGTGGTGTCATCTTCTTAGACGTTCATGAAGCATTTGATCAGGCGATTAAAACCGAATGTAGACAAATGCAAAGCAATGTTTATCACTAAGAAGAAAAAGAGAAATCTTGACTCCTTAAAGTTATATGGCAAATACTTGGAATGGGTAGATAATTATAGATACCTTGGCGTTGTTATTGATTCAAAACTATCATGGAATATCCATGTGACTTATGCGATGAACAAGGCCAAAAAAGCAAAGTTTAGCTTAATTGCTCTGTTGGGTCGTAACAGTGCCCTCAGTGTTGATAAAAAACTAATGTTATACAAAATAATTGTTCGTGTCATCTTACTATATGGCATGCCCGTCTGGGCTACGATTTGCAAGACAAGATGGAAGGCACTCCAAACTTTCCAGAACATTACCCTAAGGAATATTGCACGATTAAATAGGAGAATTGCTCGCAGTTACTGCATTCATAATGATTTCGATATGACCCATGTCGGGAAATATGCTCAAGAGCTCATGAAAACCGTGCTGCCTATTATGGCAAATCATGAGAATGATCTAGTCTCTGGTATTCTATAACATTCTCTACATAGAAAAAGGCATCGTAATCTAAGACATATCCTTGATGTCAATTTTGATGACATTGGTAATGTAATCTTCCCAGAATACTGGGTTTCATAAATTCTTTCGTTTTTTCTGAGGCTTACTATGTAATATACTCCTACTTCAGACAATCGTCAATTAAATTTTCCTCCAGCAAGAGGAGGCAATTTTCTTTCATACTTTGGATGACCTTTGTGGATACATCAGGCTTCTTTGCTAGTTCAGTGTATTTCCCTTGGAATGTGATTATGAAGGGTGAGATTATGGAAGCTATGCTTCAAGTTCCACACGAATACCGATACAATACACTGTTCAATTGTCGATTGTCTTGTTGTGTATCCTGAAGAAGCCGGGAATAAATGGCGAAACTAGTCGATAAATCTGTTGTCCACCTTTTATACTGTAAAGCCACCACTCACTTCGTTAGTAAGAACAGTATTATGATCCCTACTCTTTCCGATAAAACTGTTGGTATAAGCACTGTTCTTCGACTGCACAGAAGTATGCACCCTTATTACAACAGGTGCTTTTCGTTTGTGTTAATCAATGAAAATTGGATTATCAGCCCTGTTGTGATGACGCAGTGACCAGGCATTGTTTTTTAGATAGCTTTGCACTACATCACATAGCATTGTTAAAATTCCATCGGTTTTCGTGATTTATTTTAAATAGGAATTTTGTATTTCAGATATCTAAGTTAATACAGTAGAATAAAATGCATTAATGCCAAACATGGGTCATTTACTTTTTTCATAAATTATTTTAGTTTAAATCTTAGATATCCTTATTTTGTCCCTAAATTTATTTTTGCAAGACATCACAAAATCCATCTGTTAGCATGATGTCACAAAATCAGTGCCGCGGCTTGTTTATATCGCGTCGGCTTCGGGCCGGTGCACGTAAAATCACATGATCAAAGTAGATAGAACAAAAAGTTCAACTTCATTGTCTTATATTGGATATCGATCTGTTTTTAGGGATTTAGCATCATCTAAAACCCTATTAATGATGGTACAGATGTATGTAACATGTATGTCACACGCCATAACTTTTGAAAGGGTTGACCTGGAGGCTTGAAATTTTCTACAAACGTAGGATCTATACAGAGGACAGAGCGAAAAAAAATAGCGCATCCTGTGGGGTGGACAAAATTATGTGTTTTTGTGGTTTCGCCACTGACTTCCTTTCAAGTCCATGGAGTTTTGATTGCGTTTAAGCAATTTGTGACGTGAATTTTTGACTGACGTCAGAATTTAAAGAACTATTTGAATAATACTATCCTCCCGTTAATGCTCGTAACATTTTGAGGCCATAAGGTTTGAAAAGATTGACCTAGAGGCTTCACATTTTCTACACACGTAGGCCCTTTACAAAGGATGGTGCAAAAAAATATAGCGACTCCTCTTGGGTGGCCAGGGACCCCTCAGTGGCCACTTGTATGAAATTCATGGTTCCTTTTTAATCTTTTGAACGTAAAGGCCTAGGAACCTGTAATTTTGAATATTCGTAGTGTGGTACAAAAAATACTGCAAATATAAAAAAAGTGAAATGTTTTATATTTATAATGTGTTGCCTAAAATTTTAACTATTACCCACTGAAATAGATATAACCCTCTGAGGCCTCGGCAGGGGTCACGAGGCTAGAATACCACAACAAGAGCTATCTTTTGTACGAAAAAGCCTAAGTACCTGAAATTTTGTATTTGTGCCCCTCCACTTACTCTAGTCAAGGCCGCTACTGCTCATGACATTTTGATGCTAAAACTCTTTTATCGTTAGATAACGATGCCTTAACTAATTTTTTTCGTTTGTTGGAAACAATGAGATTAGATTGTTGCTCGATCTACTTTGGTCATGCGACTTTAAGTGCCCCGGCCTGTCTTTCTAGTTGGCTTTTTTATACGCCCACCACTGATTTTTAATAAAACTGACATGCTTTGCATTTATAGGGGATAGGTTTTTCAAATTTCACAACAGCGGTTTTGGGTTTCAAGGATAAATAAAATCTGTCTTAGCTCTCGGACTATATATTTCAAAACTAGTAATCTACAGGGTGATCCACATTTCAGTAGACTTTTTAAAACTTTGCAATTGTTAAACTATTTAAAATAAAGCGATGCAGTTTCTACAGAAATGCTCAAAAACACGAGGGATTTCATTTATAATGAAAATTTTTTTTATATTAGTTGGAGTTCTAAAATCGTCTTAAATTCGATTTCTTGGATCTTCGAAAATCGCTTGTGTGTAAGCATTTCTTTAGGCAACATCAAAGTAACATCCTTAATCTGTTCAGATAAAGGGCAATCGATCGAACAGTCAAGTTTACATTCGTTAGGATGGGACGAAAGCAGCGCTTTCACAAAGCTCATCTAACCTGAATAAACTCCAATGGAAATACACTGAGGTAGTCAAGAAGCCTAACCAACCCAAGCGGTCTTCCATATTATACAAAAAAGAAAATAAGATTGACGATTGTCAGAAACAAAAAACAAACGAAATAAAAAAAACAAGGAGAAATAAGATTATCACATCTTCCAGTAGTCTGGGTAAGAGACGTTGCTAATATCTTCAAAATTGTTGTCAAGAACGTGCCTCGGTTTACGATACTTCGTATGCCAGTTCATATTCATTGAGTTCTCCAGTATCCCTTTCACAAGCTTATTGTCGTGAGTCTTCATCTTCTGTATCGTAATCAAAAGGAGATCCTGTATAAACTTACCGATATGGGCCATGTTTTAATCGAAGTGGATGGATTGGTTTTTCACCGTCCTTCTGTCCAGCTGGGCAATGGTCCTCAGGGTAACATTCTGGAATGACTGTAGTTCACTCCATCTGCTTTTACAGATAGTCGCCCACGCAGGCATGCCATTGAGGAGTATGGTTCGGATAATCGATTTGTACAGAAGTAGCTTGTTGTCAATGCTGAAGGCGCTGTTGCGACCCATAAGAGCTATGATACTGTACTTAGCCTTCTTCGCTTTGTTCAGAGCATAGGACATATGCTGGCTCCATGAGAGTCTTGAGTCAATGATAACTCCCAGGTACTTGTAGTTGTCCAGCCAGTCCAGTTTCTTATTAAACAGAACAAGAGAATCTCCGGGATGCTTCAGCTTCCTATTGAGATACAAAGCCTTGCACTTTCCGACGTTAAGGTTCAACTTCCAGCAGTTAAACCAGTCTTCGAACTGCTTCAAGGCGCACTGCAGCCGAGTGATAACGTGAGCCGGCTGGTGTGCCCATGTCATAATGGCAGTGTCATCCGCATAAAAATACAGATTACAATTATCGGGTTTTGGGAAATCATGTACAAAGTAATTAAATAGCATAGGCCCGAGGACAGAACCCTGAGGGACACCGGCCTTTACAACACGGGGTGTGGAAAGATTTTCTCCAACCTTGGCTTGATAGGATCTGCCGTCAAGAAAGGATTTCACCATCAAGATCAAATCGGCAGGGAACCTGTCTCTGATCATTTTGTAGACAAGGTCCTCATGCCACACTTGGTTAAAAGCTTTAATGACATCGAGAAATACCACCCCACCGTAACTGGATAGGTTCAGGGGGGTGCTCAGGTCTTCAACGAGCCTCCATATCTGTATCGGACAAGAGTGGGCAGCACGAAAGCCAAACTGCTCTTCAAGTAAAAGATCATTTGCTAGACAGTGATCTTGGAATCTGACAAGGATCGTTCTCTCCAACACCTTGGACATCGAGAGTAGCAAGCTAATAGGTCGGTAGCTCGCGGGAATTGCAGGATCTTGTCCCTGCTTTGGGATACTCAACACAATAGATTTCTTCCTAGCCACAGGGAAGTAAGAAAATTTCCAGCAGTCGCTAATGATTTTGGTGAGAAATTCAAAAAGTTCTTTGGGAAATTCATAAGGGCGTTATTACTCACCTTGCCTTTTCCTGGAGCCCTCTTCTTTTTCTGTTTATTTATGATGTTGGCGATCTCACCAGCCTCGATGTTGTACTTCGTAAAATGCTTCGGGACTTCATCAAAGTTGTAAATACCTTCTTCCACACGCCGAGACATGATTTGGCTCTCGGGCTTATAGTTGGTAGGAGTAACAAACTGCATTTCCAGTGAATCTGCAATGAGATGGGCCTTGTCCTGATCAGTTTGCACATAGGTAACTTGTGGTGTACGGAGTGGAGAAAGCATAACATTCTTCTTCTTCTGTAAAGCTCTAACCATACTCCGAATGGAATTGTCGCGAGCCGACAAGCTTTTGAGTTTTTCATTCCATCTAGCGTCGCGAAGCTCTTTTATCTCCTCTTGAACTCTTCGCACTAACCTGTTGTACTTGGTTTTGAGCCAAGGTTCACGATAGCGTTGCCAAAGTCTACGGGTCCTGTTTCTTTCAGCAATTAGGCGTTGGATTCCAAGGAAGAGTTGGATTCGATGAGAAGGTTAGGTTAGGTTAGATAAAGGGCAATCGACAATCAAACTGTGTAGTGGATCGGTATTCGTGTGGAACTTGAAGCATAGCTTCCATAATCTCACCCTTCATAATCATATTCCAAGGGAAATACACTGAGCTAGAAAAGAAGCCTGATGTACCCACAAAGGTCATCCAAAGTATGAAAGATAAATGCCTCTTCTTGGTGGAGGAAAATTTGATTGACGACTATCTAGACTAGAAGCAGACCACTAGTATTAGATAAAACACGACCTGAGAAGTCCAGTAATCTGGAAATAAGACATTATCAAAGTCTTCAAAATTAATATCAAGTATATGCCTTGAATCACGATATCACTTTCTATGTATAGGATGATTTAAAATGCACGAGACTAGCTCGTTGCTATGATTTTCTATATTAGGCAGCATGGATTCCATGAGCCCTTGAACGTATTTGCCAATATGAGTCATGTTGAAGTCATTATAAATAGAGGAATTGCTAACATTTCTCCGATCTTTTTGCGCAATAGTCCTAAGGGTAACGTTTTGGAACGTTTGCAGTTCTTTCCACCTAGTCTAACATATTGTGGCCCAGACGGGCATACCATAGGTCAAGATAGTCCGAACAATGACCTTATAGAGTAGGAGTTTATTATCAATGTTTAGAGCACTATTCCGGCCCAGCAGAGCAATCAAGCTAAACTTGGCTCTCCTGGCCTTATTCAACGCATTTAGTTGCGTGGGGAGTCCAGGTAAGTTTAGAGTCAATAACAACACCAAGATATTTATAAGTTTCAACCCAGTCCAGTTTTTTGCTATATAGTATTAGAGAATCTAATGATCTCTTTCTCTTCTTGGAGACAAACATCGCCTTGCATTTGTCTACATTCAGTTTTAGCCTCCACTTGCTAAACCAGCTTTTACACTCCTTTAGAGCTTTCTGTAGCCGCGAGACTACTACGGCTGGTTGACGAGCACAGGTCAGTATAGCAGCGTCATCTGCGTAAAAAAAGAGCTTACAATTGGAAGGACTTGGAAAGTTTCGCATAAAATAATTGAATAATACTGGCCCCAGGACTGAACCCTGTGGGACACCAGCTATTACTTTGTAGCGCCCCCTATCCCGCTAAACATATACTAAGGGGGGGTGATAACCTTTAATTACCCAGGGGTAGAAGGACGCAAGGGTTCGGGACCGATATTTATTGAAATGAAACCACCACCAATCCTGTAAATAACATAACCCTTTTATTCATTATTTATTAATGCAATATAAGTGCCGCAGGCAATTCTTAACTCCTATTTTATTAACCTAAGTAGCGGTTATATGGGGACGTCCTTCTCATGCACTAAACCACATGCATCAATAATATTGACATATCCTTAAACCTTCCACATTCTCACCCTAGGTGTATAAGTACTTGATCGAGACACTATTGTTAAATCATTACACCTGAAAGCAAGGCAAACGAAAACAAGTCATGTGACGTCATCCATCCAATAGCCCGGACAAATATTCCTATCACTCTGCGCTAG
>JAHWFO010046869.1:0-23042 GCA_023313115.1 Rhysida immarginata | reverse complement strand
ACTATACGAACACCACACACGTACTACAAATAAAACAGGACGTTACAACTTCATACATAAGAGATAGACTATCTCCAACTCTGGCATGAAAGAAACGGTTGGAGAAAAACGAGTGTATCAGAGTAATTATGTCTTGAGGAAATCCATGCATAATCATTTTAAAAATAAGACCACCGTGCCAGACTTGGTCGAAAGCTTTGTGTACATCGAGGAAAACGACCCCACAATACCTAGACAGATTAAGGGGCTCATTAATATCCGCTGCGAGCCTCCATGTTTGGAGTTGGCAGGAATGGTTTGAGCGAAAGCCAAATTGTTTATCGCGGATGAGATCGTTGGCATCACAGTACTCAATGAATCTCTTGAGAATTGTTTTTTCCAGGATTTTGGAGATTGATGGTAACAAGCTGATGGGCCTGTAGCTAACAGGATTTGCAGGATTTTGTCCTGGCTTAGGAATGCTTAAGACAACTGATTGCTTCCAAGCATCCGGGAAGTAAGTGTTCTTCCAGCAGTCGTTAATCACTTTTGCAATATCTTGAATTGTATTTGGAGGTACATTTTTCAAAGCACTGTTCTTAAGATTCTTTACCTGGAGCTTTTCTCGTTTTTAAATTTTTAATAATGCTTTGGATTTCATTTATATCAATGCCATGTTTTGGGAATTCATTGCCGTGAATATTATAGAAGCCAGTTATGCAGGATTTTACCTTCTCAGACATATCAAATCCTATTTGCCGACCATCAGTAGGCGTGACAAACTGTTCTGAAAGTGAACTTGCAATAAGCTGCGCTTTATCATCATCATTCATGATGAATTTGCCATTTTGGGCTAACAGAAGTGGGATATTTATGGCTTTCTTGTTTTGCAAGGCTCGAACCATGCACCAAAGAGAGTTATCGTGGGTCGACAGACTCTTAACTTTATCGCTGCACCTGTCTTTACGAATTGCTTTTAACTCTTCGTGAACTCTTCTAGTGAGCCTATTATACTTGGTCTTAAGCCATGAATCACGAGTTCGGTACCACTGCCTTCTAACCTCATTCCTTTGCTCAATTAATTGTTTGATTTCTGGGGTGAGATCAAGGTGATCAGCTCGCTTCCACTCTAAGGGTGAAGCACTAGAGTCAATAGCTGCATTTATACGTTTAGTAAGCTTTTTCACATTGGTATCTATGTCGCTCGTACTATGTACTTTATTTAGTGGGTCGTCATAATTTTTGAGAATTTCTTTAAAAAATTTCCAGTCTTGTTTGAGCCTCAATTCTTTTTTGAGGTCAATGTTTACGTTATCAAAATCTAGTGCAACTGGTTTATGGTCTGAGGATAGATCATTGACAGTATAGATACTGAATGATTTGTAGAAGACCTTCAACAATACAATATCAAGTACATCACTTGAAGGAGAATGATCACAATAATATGTATCATCCACAGGGCCTACTGCAATAATATCAGATTGCTTTTGCACGTAGCCATACAAAAGGACACCGTTTTGATTACGGCATCTTGAATTCCAGTGCGAGTGCTTAGCGTTCAGGTCTCCCGCCATAATAACGGGAATATTCTCGGAAAACAGCTCGTCGAGCTCATTGGCATCGAATTTATGCTTGGGCGCATTATATAGAGCCACTAGTTTCACCTCTCCCTGTGTGGCATCAGTAATGATAGCAGAGGCAGCTTCCATTCCCATATAGTCTCGGGTTGGTTCCTGCCGATGATGAATGCCTTTCTTAATAATAATTGCTGACCCACCTGACGGGGACTTTACTGTAGTAGGAAGAAATCTGTCTTTACGATAGACACAGTAACCAGGTAGCCTGAAGTCGCGCTCTGGCCTTAAGTGTGTCTCACATAGAAATGCTATGTCTATATCCCATTGGGTTAGGAAGTTGTAAAACTCAATACGCCTCCGGGGGACCCCCCTGGCGTTCCATATTACGCAACGAAGTTTACCTCGATTTGTAATAGAATAACATCGATCAGCCATACTGTCAGTGTTTATTCGTAAGTATTCCACTCATCAGTGGCATTTTCTTGCCCAGTTCGTTTAACAAATTGCATACACTGCCAATTTGTTTATATATTGCTTGAAAATCATTCACGTTAATGCTCTTATCTTGTTTGGAGACCATTGAGGCATAGGAAATCTCCGGGGACACTTTAGCACTTTGCACTCTCCTGACTTGCGGATATTTAGGACATTTTGTGTAACTTGAGGTGTGTTGTCTATTACATCGAATACATTTTAGGAGATCTTGTCCTTTTACATTTGGGCAGTTTTCTGACTGATGATCTATAGCGCATTTGTTACAACGGGGAGATTCTGTGCAACCCATAGATACATGGCCAAATCGCAAACAATTAAAACATTGTAAAGGTTTCTTATTAGAGGCAGTCTATTATGGTCAGTCCTGAAGGGGAGTTTCTGCTAGAATTAATGAACATCTTACATGCATTAGAAACGGGAATTATGGAGTATCAAGGTTTGCGGACCATATTCTGGACCAAGGACATGACTATAAGCAAGAAAACTTCGACATTATACACAGCACTGGAGACAGCCGTCTGCTAAATTTTGTGGAATCTTTTGCAATTAACACGGAGGATCCTAGAAAATTATTGAACAGTGAAGGGGGCCCAGTATGAGTAACCCACCTAAAAGACATCGGAAATCGGACACATCTACCAAAATTGACCAAGAGAAGACCGAACTTGACATGCGACAACCAGACCAATGACGACAGAGTAACCCTGTAATTTTAATTGTAATTTGTGTTGTAATTTGATTTGATTGGCTGTTTGTAAAATTTGGTAAAATTTTTTGATTGTTCCTTTATTTCGCGGTGTAATAACTTGTTCACTATTGGCTGTTTTTCCCTGACTTTGTATTATAGAAAATGTTGTAAATCCTTGCCCTTTATCGCATCAAACTATCTATCATATCATCATATCACTGGACTCACTCATCACCTGCACGGGTTCGAGCTACTCATAGATGGTATCCTACTCATTGATGGTATAGATTGGAGAAGGAATGTTAATTGAAGGGACACTCTTTTAAGGTCAGCGGTTTTTTTTTTATATCCTATTCCTTAAGGCTGATTTTTCTACAGATCTTATTCTGGAAAAGCCCTTTTCAGGGCTAGCAGTCTGACTATTCTTTACTTATTATTTTAAAATTTATCATAATGCCAGACTCAGGCAAAGCGTTAAGTGGCATTGCAAGCCAAAAAACAAGTGATGGTAAATATACGTATGGCGAAATATATAAAGATGCCTGTAAAGATTACAGATTCGAAGCTTTTGATGCTATAATTAAGGATAAGCTAGAGGTTATGCGCCAAGAAATGTGCACTAAATATGATAAATTACAAGAAAAAGTGGAGTCATTAAAGGGAACATTGCTGAAATCCACGATAAAATTGCTAATATGAATGCTGAAATATCTGCAGCACGTAATGAAGCCAAGAAGAACTTTAATAAGTTAGAGCAGTTCCTCAAAGATCAATTCTCTGCTCTGTCAATGAAAGGTAATCAGCCAACTGGTGTAACTTCTGACTATCTAAGAGACTCTTGTGAAACAGATAGTGTGAATCCTCAGCCTATGGAAATTATCCCCTCCTGCTTAGGGAGTAACGATAACGATGGCAAAGACCCGATTAGTACAAATCGCAAACGGCTATACAATGATACGGATAAATAGATACCTGAAAAATCTTAAAAGGCTAAAAAAGGGTTGAAAATTGACAACATTAAGGATGTTGTTGATATAAAGGATACAATCGCTGTTGCTTTTCGAGAAAGCAAGTCCGAACAGCGAAAAGAGCCAAATTCCAAGAGCAGCTCCTATATTCCGCCAATCGTAATACGTACTCACGGTCAGCCAACCAAGCAAATTCTGGGCGAGATTTAAAAGCATGTTTCAGTTACGTTCCACAGCCTTGGTCGACACATGGTTGCTGCACCCATGTTTACCAGGGGTCATCGTAAGTGACGCCTAGACGAGGGCCATTGTACCACAGACGAGTGAGCTAAGGTCGCCCTCTCTGACGAGTCAAGGTTTTCGCTCCATATGATTGAAGTGCAATGGTGAGTACCATGAAAAGAGACTGCAGGAGGCTATTGTGACCCGGAAATAGTTTGGTGGATTAGGGTGTGGGGGGATCTTCTGTTGGGGGCATTAAGGTTCAATGATTCGTTTAGAGGGCATTTTGAATATCTGTGGCTATCTGTCAAACGTAGCGGACCAGGTGCACCCGCACATGCTCACGTTGTTGCCCCAATGTTATGGTGTGCTCCAGCAGGACAATGCTCCATGCCACAAGGCACATTTCCTTCTGGATTGGTTCTGTGAACACTCTCCTGACTTTTGAATGCTCTTTGGCCCACTAATTCTCCAGACACCAATCCAATCGAACATCTGTGGGAGCATCTTGATCGCCATGTATAGCATCTAGACCCTCCACCTATAACAAAATGTGGACAACCCTTCAAGTGGAATGGACTACCGACAATCGGATACATATCGCGCACTTCTTTCGTCCTTGCCACGACGCCTAGCAAAAGTTATAGCAGTAAAGGGTGGCTACTCCCATCACAAATCGGGATGTCATAAATCAAGGATGTGACATCGTATATACATAACAATGAAAGTCGTTTTTTTGGGCACATTGGCATCTTCCATGAACACAATGCGACATCTCATACATGCAAAAATCGAGGATTTAGTTTAATAAAATTTAAATTTCCTAAGACTTTCTAATTTCTGACCATAATTTAAAGTTTCGCGTAATGGTTGCCAGCATACAGTTGGAAGGGTCTTTCTCCTCTGAGAATCAGTGACAAGGCGTCGGGAATTTTAACAATACATATAATTCCTGTCCCTTGTCTTTTTCATAGAATTTACAGTTATTAGAATTTAACATTTTCTTGAAAAGCTTCAAAAATGAGCAGTAAATGGAAATAATGGAGAGTTACAGAATACTGAGGAACAGTGGAAAGACAACAAAGAAAGCAGCCCCTTCACTTGGTGCTGTATCAATTTTTCCAACACATTGCTTCAACTAAACATGGTGATGAGTGACCCTCTGGCCGGCGATGCAAATGTGTCAACAGTAAAAACTGCGACTGCCAGATCACACCTTGTGCTGAATCCACCAGTTTTGCTTCAAGATTTCGAGAGCCGAGTTTAAATTGCAACAGTTTACCAATTGGAAGAATTGATGAAAAAATTCCGCGAATACATTTGAACGAAGAACCTCGACTGTCATGGTCGACGCCTCTATCAATTAGGCTATCACAGGCTCTTGAACTACCATTCTGTCACTAAGTGTCTTAATGAAGGAAAGCCCAATGAGACGTCGGCACAAGTCCACAGATCGTGAATTTCTCCTATCCAAACAATCAGAAAGTTGGTTGAACACCCAATAAGGAATAAAGAAATTGAACTGGAGCATAGTCCAAACAGTAGGATTTTTTTAATTTTCATTTTTTTCCTAATTACTATTTTTTTCCTGATATTTGGAGTTTACTCCAGTTTAATTTCATCATTTCCAAACAGTTTATCAATTGTTTGAAATGCAGAGAACACAGACACAAGCGATCATGTCATCCATCGCCACCTAAGAAGGAATTTTGAAATTGTTGAATTTTAGATAAACAAATTAATTCTAAAAATCAAATCTCAAAAAATAGGAAAAGTACAGCTATAGCCAGAGCTGAAAAAGCATCAAATTAAACTAAAGTTTCATTTTCATTCTTTGTCCTCCTGTTTTCGCAGCCATACACATTATTCCACACAATGTTTCCCCGGAACTTTGGTAAACTCACTCAAGCTATACACGACATTCCAGCACGAACAGGAAAGAACTGTTAGAGAGCCATCCATTAGGAACATTATAAAATATTTTTTTCTGTTTTTCTATATGAATTTTTAATTCTAAGCTTTTAAATCTAAGCTTTCTAATGTTTTTATTTTTACTGTGTATCCCCATTCAGATATTGCAAACCTTTATCATAAAAGAGCCCGAGCAACGCGGATATATCAGCTAGTTAAAACAAATATCTCTCGTGTTTCTGAACAATTCTATGCAAACTGCATGGATTTATTTTAAATAGTTTAATAATTATAAGGCTTTAAAAAGTCCACTGATTTTTGGATCACCCGGTATATAAAATATACATAGAAAAAAATTAGAAATTTAAAAAGAAAATTGACAAAGCAAAATTTTATATACAAATAAGTCACATTATTAAATTGTTTTGCAATAGGTTTTGCCAGCTCTTAATTTGCAAATCATTTTTGAATCCTTTTTTTCTAAATTCTGAGTTTTTTCATGTGGCTGAATTTCTGGTTTAGCCACTGCTTAACCTTTTATTAAAATTATGCAGACTGTTTTTTCTTATGTTTCTGCTCGTATATATTGCGGACATATAAATTCCTAATACGACAATATTGAAAATTTAAGAAGTTTGTAAAAATCATGGAAAACATGCAGCAGACCAGGTTTGAGAAATACTAGAAAGAATGTTAAACTTTCGCCTTAACATTTATTTGTATTTCTAAGAATTATTGTGTGAAATCAAAGGAATATTAAAAATATCTTAATTTAATAATTTAAATAATTATTTGCCTAATTTAAAGTAAAATTATACCTGCGAATTTGGAAGATGTCATGTTTTGTATGTATGTAAATAAAATTTATATAATTTCTTATATTAAAATGACGTTAAAATACTTCTTCAAATGTTCTGCATGTTTTAAAACATATTGCATTTTGAGTCTACGTAATTCTTTTAGAAACAATTTATGTCTCTTGCATATTCACGCTATTGTTGCATCATTAACAATGAAACATTGATTTTAAAAAATTATCACGCTGTTGCAAAACCACCTAAAGTGAAAGCTTGAACTCGGCAACGTCATACATTGTTAAAAAGTTACAAGGCGTGTTTCCGAGGCCTACGAGATAAAAAGACCTGGAAGCGAAAAAATCATCTGACTAACTGGGTGCTAGCCAAAATCCAATCTTCACTGTCTCCATCTTGGATGTTAACAATCAGTGTTTTTCTTTTGTTGGAATCAATAAAAGTTTAATTGTTACTAGCACCATAGTCTTTTAATCACCTGGTCTGTGCACAGCATTGATTAAGTCCAATAATTGGATTGCTGTATTTACTGAAAAGTAGAGTTCCTGTAAGTAAAACGAGTAATGACAGGCCGCTATTTTGGGGGTATATGGCTTCCATGTATATTTTTAACCTATGGCAATAATGGCAAATTTGATTGAACTTTTGTAATTATGGGGAAAAATAATTCTGTTTCTAAAGATTTATAGAAAATCATTATCAAATAAAAATTGCTAAAAAATAATTTATGTAGGTGTTAGATGGATTTCTTTCGAAAAATTCCAATGAGAAAACTGCTCCTTTTTGAACATAACTTTGCTCAGTTACTTAATCAGTAATTCTATACAAATGCTTAGTCTGTAAATTTTTTTATCTTGAAAGCAATAGCTATTATAAATTTTTATATTTGCATTTCTGTTAATTATTTTCTTCTTATTCAATTTTGGCTAGCTAGAGACCACGTGAATTAACAGTGTTAGTTGAAATTTGAAAGGAGAGTATCTGTATATATGCCTGATTAAATTTGAAACTGGAATTGTTAGTTCCAGAGTATGGATGAAAATGACGAAAAGATGACAATGAAAAGGGACAAACACAAACATACATGCCCTCGGCTGGATTCGAACCCGCGACTCGTTGGTTTCGACATGCGCCATAACGCTCTCGGCCACCAAGCCAACTTGTTAAATATTTTATTACAAATTTATTTTAAAAATTCAATTCAACAAAAAATAAGAATTCATAAAGAGATATATCAATAAAGAAAGTGAGAAATCTGATATTTTTAATTTTATCGATTTAACCGTTTCAACATCATAAAAATTCATTCTTTACGACGATCGTGAATACCTGGAAATACTGAGAGCATCCATTTTGTGGGTTGTCACGTGATTTGATAAAAGACTCTAATTGGCTGAACTCTCTTTCCATAGGAGTGAATGAAGTGTCATTACTCGTTTTATTACAGGGACTCTAATGAAATGTCGTTTTTTGCCTCCTCTCTTAAATGAATTGGCTACAGCTCAAATAAACAATGCATTTTAAGAAATGCACAAACGTAACAAAACTGCCAGGTAATATTACGTCTTGTTGCTGAACACGTAATAATAGCTGACAGTTTTGTTACGTTGTGCGATCGTTAAAATGCATTGTTATGTTTGAGCTGTAATTCATTCAAAAGAGGGGGCAAAAAACGACTTTTCAGTAAATACAGCAATCAAATTGTTGGACTAAAACAATGGATTTCAATGCCTGTGCACAGACCAAGGGATTAAAAGACTATGCTAGCACCCAGTTGGTCAGGTGACTGTTTCGCTTCCAGGCCTTGTTATCTCGTTGGCTTCGGGTCTATACATACACCTAACCATCGGGGATCTAGCAACAATCCAACCGTCATTGTCTCCATTTTGGATATAAATAATGTTTTTCCGTTTGTTGGAAACAATGAAGGTTGGATTGTTGCTAGATCTCCGATGATCAGATGACTTTTTCGCTTCCAGGCCTTATCTCGCTAGCCTCAATTCTATACAAGGCCAGCTAGATAAACAGGCCCTGAAGCGAAAAAGTCACCTGATTATCTGAGTCCAAACAACAATGTAACCTTAATTGTTTTCAACAAATAAAAAAATATTAATTGTTAAATTCCAAGATGGAAACAATGAAGGTTACATTGAAAGAATATCTAATTCAAAATCATTACTCAAAGGTATACAACTGTGCAAACAGACACGAAAAAGGAATAGGAATCATTTTCCACAAGCATAAATCAAAAATACGTAACTAAAATGAGAATATAAAACTGAACGACGATAGAAAAAGAAAATGAACCTGAAACCATGACCGAAAAAGTGTTTATAAAATATAATAATATTCTTCGATTACAAACTAAAAGAAAAGATAAACTTATCGGCGTATAAAAGAATTATTAATCAGCTACTCTCATGTTTAGTCTTGTGTTTTGTATCATCTTCACGCATTTTAGGTCATGACAGGTCATGGAGTTTCCCAATTTGCTTCAAATTACAACAATTGCTTCGGAGTCTCTCTTTAATGTACGTCATTGGTCTATAGATATTTATGTCATCGAGCTTCGCTCATTTTCCATTGTTTCGAGAAACTAAGGAAAACAGACCGCTCCAGGTGCCGCATAGATCCAACAGCTCCTAAAGAGCATGGAAATGTCATACATAGTTGCATCATCTAAGTAGGGCATTGTTATTCGTATTTCTAACAATAATAAGCCTACTATGATGATTTAACAATGTATGACGGTTTCCGTGCAGAGGCTTTCTCTTTAGGAGGTGTTGATAGATCGCACTATTCCGACCGCAACCAGCGATAGAGACTTTCATTGAAACTGAATGGGAAAGTAAAGTTTCTTTCTGCCGATAGGGTGGCGTTACAGATCCAATTTTCAATAGAGTTCCCGCCCTACTGGAAGTAAGGCTCTAAAATGTAGGTCACAGATTAATATAGATAGTCAACTAGGCGACAATCACGTGATTAAATGTCCTGCAGCGCACCAGTGAGGCATACAAGAAGTACAAATGTCAATACCACGGTCTGTAGATATTCGTGGTCATCGAGCTCCATTGTTAACATGAAGCTAAAGTTTCTAGCTCCTGATAGGGCGAGAACTCTATTGAAAAGTGGCGCTGCATGTACAATCGTCCCAACTGCACCTGCAGTGCCGCCCTATCGGCAGATAGTAACTTTATTTTCATATTCAGTTACAATGATAATCTCTATCGCAGCTTGCAGTCGGCCTTGGTACGATCTATGCGGCACCTGGCGCGATCTGTTTTCCTTTGTTTCTCGAAACAATGGAAAATGGCGGTAGCTCGATGACCATGAATATCTATAGACCGTGATCAATACCAATTGTGATTGGATGGATTTTCGCTATTGTTTAAAATGCTACCATTGTTAGAGTTATGCAATGTGTGATTCGACCATGAAGAAGAATTTGAAAATTACCCTTAAAGTTACTATTTTAAAAAACCTAACAAAGCGCTTTCAAAACGAAACTAGAATGATTTTACCGCCAAATCGGATAAAGGGAGCACATTTTCTTGTTATAGCATCGTACATGGATATATAGAATTAACCAACATTTTAAAACACTTGAGAGGAAATAAATAAATATGAAAACTAAATTGTAAATTACTATTTTAATAGGCTAACGTATAGAGAATATTTAAAAGAATAAACTTGAAGAATGAAAGGTAAACGGAGAGTATAGTTATTCCTCATACACTTAAAAAAATAAAAGTTCTTTAATTTGTAAGAATTCTCATATAACGTTAAACGAAGTGAGCCTAAATTGCTGAAGCGTTATTTGTAAGCATCCATTAGATTTTCATATTAAATTACTAAAGCGATTAACTACTATTAAATAAATTAGTATTGAGCTTTAGATATCATTAAGCCTAAGAGTACTATACTCTTGATTCAAATAAGCTATAGATAACAAAAGATCTAGTAACGCGTAAGGAGTTGGTTGATATATTACACACCATATCTTAGCATTGAAAGTTCCAATGGTACCATATGGTATCATAGAGCACCATTAGGGCACGCGCTAGTAAACCAAAAACCATTATCATTATTTACACGCGATATTCACTCATGGCAGGTTTTTACCAGTTGTTTGATTTAATATATGCCATATCTTAGCTTTAAAATTTCCAATGGTACCATATGGTTTCATAGGGCACCATTAGGGCACGTGCTATTAAACCAATAACCATTATCATTACTTTCTCGTGATATTCACTCATGGTAACTTGTTATGAGTCGTTTGATATATTACATACCATATCTTAGCATTGAAAGTTCGAAGGTTACCATATGGTACCATAGGGCACCATTAAGGCACGTGCTACTAAACAATTAACTATTATCATTATTTACACGTGATATTCACTCATGGCACTTTATTACCAGACGTTTGATCTATTACATGCCATATATTAGCATTGAAATTTTCAATGTACCATATCGTTTCATAGGGCACCATTAGGGCACGTGCTAGTAAATTAATATCCATTATCATTTTTTTCTCGTGATATTCACTCATAGCATCTTGTTACGAGTCGTTTGATATATTACGTGGCATATCTTAGCATTGAAACACGTACTACTAAACAATTCAGATATCACTATAAACCGTTAGATTCATTCATGAGACATCCTTGCACGTGCACGTGCCATTAGACCGATACTTGCTATCATTAGTTACTCTTTTATATTCGTTCATGATATGTTGTGACAATTTGTTTGATATATTACATGTCATATCTTGTTATAAGAAATGTTTAAGAGGGTATCATAATGGTACCATTAAAGCACGTGCTATTAGAGCACGTACTTATTCCTGCTATCTCACGTTCTTACTTCTGCGTACTCTGTTCCATTTTAATGGATTGGTGAAGATAGACTGTGAAAAAGTTAATTCGTTTTCAAGTTATTGTAATAAATGCTAAGCTCCCTAGGAATAAAAAAATTCTCATGATTTAGGGACCAAACTGCCCTTTTAATAAACGTTAAACACGTGCATCCTGCACGCACACCATCTCGTTACCGTTTAGAGCACACGCAGACCCGAACCGATGTTCTCAATACGCGTTTTACCAAATGCGAAGATAATTCCTTTCTTCCAGCAATCCAAGAAATGATTGAACAATATAGCAATTCAATACATGCAACGCAATGAATTGTGGGATTGTCTACTGACGGACAAACCGCTCATATAAGCACATTTTTATATATAGTAAATGTGCTAAAAAACGTTTGGGAACTGATAAGTAAGTAAAACGTAGCAAAAACCAACCCAAGGGAAGATTTGTGAAAAACTGTAAACATTAATTATAGTTTGGATTGTTGCTAGACCCTCGATGGTCAGATGACTTTCTCGCTTCCAGGTCTTGTTATGTCGCTGGCCTCGCTGCCAACGAGAGACAGGCCAGGGTACTCAAAATTACATGATTGTAGAAATTTATTGTTGTCCGGGGTCCGGGCAACAATCTATCCTTCATTGTTTCCAGCAACGAAAAATTACTGATTGTTAAAATCCAAGATGGAGACAATGCATGTTGTATGAAAGGTTACGAGGAGAAAAAAAACGGTACCTACACCATGTTGATGTGTAGATAGACACTCTGCTATATTTATTACCGGTAATTACATACTAGATTTCATATACAGAGAGAGTGGCGGCTAGCGCCCTCTATTATCACTAAAAGGTAATCACTTCCTCCATCACTCCCCCTGGTTTGATCGTTCGACAAGTGGTCAAACCAAGTTGCTTTCTGCACCTGTCATTTTTCACACGTGGTACAGATTTTGTTAGGGAATCTTCAACCATCTCTTTGATGTCAATCCGCTTGATGTTAATCTGGCTTCGCTGGACAGCTTCTCGGCACAGATGATGTCTAACATCAATATGCTTGGTACGATTGTGGAAAATGGTGTTCTTGGTTAGATCAATCGCACCCTTGTTGTCGCCATTCAGAGTAATTGGTGCTGTCATTTGCAGGATTTCGAGAGCAAACTTTCTTAACCAGATCGCCTCTTTTGTCGCTGCTGAAAGTGTCATATATTCAGCTTCGGTCTTGGAAGCAGCTACCGTAGATTGTCGTTTGCTGCTCCAAGTAATTGCTCTACCAGCAAGAAGAAACACGTATCCTGTGGTCGATCGTCTTGTGTCAGTGCAGTCAGCAAAGCTTGCGTCGCTATATCCTTCGATTTCATGATTGCCATCTCGTAGATACGTTAACGCCAGCTCCGCAGTTCCCTTCAAATATCTAAGCACGCGCTTTGCTGCTGACCAATGTACTTGGCCAGGATCCTCACAAAATTTTGCCAACTCTCCTACAATATGCGCAATGTCTGGTCTCGTCACTTGAGCAGCATAAAGTAAATTTCCAATCAACGATCGGTATGGAATGCTCCTCATCTCATTTCGTTCCATATCGTTTGTTGGAGATTGCATTTTCGATAGTTGCAGGTTTCCTTCACATGGTGTGGTAACTGCATTACAATCAGTCATGTTATATTTGCGTAGGAGATCAGAAATATATTTCTTTTGACTTAGCGTCATTATGCCGTTTGCCTTGTCGTGATTTACTTCGATTCCTAGAATGCTTCTCACAGGACCAAGTTCCTTCATGTTTAATCTTTTTGAGAGTTCCGTTTTAATCCATCTCATCGAACGAGAATCTTTGGCGAATATCAGTAGATCATCAACATAGACAGCTATTACTAGCAGTCCGTTCGTACTTTCTCTGATGTAGACGCAGTTGTCGAATGCGGCTGGTCTAAAACCGATCGAATGAAGTTTCTTGTCGAGTAATTTATTCCAGACTCTGCCAGATTGTTTCAATCCATATAACGTCTTTCGAAGTCGGCAAACTTTATTGGTCTTCGTTATCCGCCCTTCTCTGCTGTCTTTAAAAGGCGTTGGAAGTTTCATGTAAATTTCTTCGTCTAAAGTTCCTTGTACAAGACTGCGTCCATCTGTTCAATGTCATAATCATTCATGATTGCAAATGCTAGTAGGCTGCGTAGAGATGAATACCGGATCACAGGAGAAAAGGTTTCGTCAAAATCCATTACGGGTGTTTGACTGCATCCTTTTGCAACCAAGCGTGCTTTATACCGGTCGACAGAGCCGTCTGGTCTGGTCTTGAGCTTAAAGACCCATTTGAAATCAATTGCAGTTCGTCCTTCTGGTAGGGTGGTTTCTTCCCAAGTTCCATTGCAAGGTGGGCATCTAATTCTTCTTTTATGGCCCTTCTCCATTCTCTAGCATCAGCGCGTTTTAATGCTTCATCAATTGAGCATGGATCAACAATATTGGTTTCAGAATTGATCATTAAAGCCAATATTGGGAGGTCATCGTCATAGTTTTCTTCTATTTTTCCCATATAAGTTATATAGTCATTAAAATGGGAAGGAGGTTTTCGTACTCTTGTTGACTTACGCTGTAGCTCAGGGGTTCAATGATTCTGTCAACTATCTTTGGAGGTTCATCATTTTGCTTTTCAATTACTGAAAGTTCATCTTTTTCTTTATTGGTTTCCACTGGGAATTCTGTTACGGGTAATGTAGGTACATCTGGGATAATGAAGTGAGAAGTTGTGTCCACTTCCGGAACTCGATTCAATTTCATGAACATTTCATTTTCGTTGAACACCACATTTCTGGATTCAACAATTGCGTGTGTCTGAGGATTTATCAATCGGTAAGCTTTACAGTTGTTTGCGTATCCAATAAATAGAAGTTCTTCTGATTTTGGGTCCCATTTTCGACGTTTGACTTGTGGTATTTGGACAAATGCCTTACATCCAAAAACACGAAGGTATTCTAAATTTGGTTTTCTACCGTGCCAAGCTTCAAATGGTGTCATTTTTCTTACAGCTCGAGTTGGTGAAATATTCTTTAGAAAAGCAGCAGTGTTAACAGCTTCAGCCCAGTACCGTTTGTCTAAGTTTGCGTCAAAAAGCATTGCTCTAGCTCGTTCGCATAATGTTCTGTTAGTTCTTTCAGCGACGCCATTTTGTTGCGGTGTATACGCTGCTGTAACTTGATGGACTATCCCTGCTTTCCGTAGTACGTCGGCCATCGATTGACTTGTGTACTCTGTGCCACGGTCGCTCCTTAGAACCTTGATATGTCGTCCCGTTTGGTTCTCTACCATCGCTTTGTACTCAATGAACTTGGCTGTAGTTTCGGATTTATATTTTAAGAAATACGTTGTTGTATATCTTGTCTTGTCATCAATAAACGTTAATAGGTATCATGCTCCTCCGTATGATTCTTTTTCCATCGGTCCACAAATGTCTGAGTGAATGATTTCTAGTATATTAGCTGCTCTTGTAGCTTTCACTTTCGGAAAAGGCAAACGTGGTTGTTCACCTTTGAAGCAGCTTGAACAATGAAAATCGTTGTCAATGAAGTCTATACCATTAGCCATTGTTTTGAGTTGTCGCAAGTTATCTCGGTCGTCAATTCGTCTATGCCATAATTCAATTCCATTATTAGGTATGGCTTGGTTTACAAGGGCCTTTTTGTCAGATGCTAAATCAAGTGTGTAGAGTTCGTCACTAATGCCAGTTCCAGTTAGTAACAGTGTATTATCTCTGTGTAGATGCATTCGTTCACCAGTTTGATAAAGATTCAGACCATGTCTCTTCGTGAGCCATTTTGTCGATAACAAGTTGACTGGGAGGTTCGGTACATAGTAAACATTTGTAAATGTCATTTCTGTAACCACATTATTACATTCAATCATCAGCGTTACGTTACCATGTCCCTTCAATTGCAAGGGGCCATTGCCAGTCAAAACGTTACATGGGGTTTCTTCAACATAATCGGTTATTATATGCCGTAATGCCGTCATATGTCGTGATGCTCCAGAATCAAAGTACCATTCATCAGGCCTTGGGGTCGATGCTATTAGGGCATGGAACAAGACTCCTGTGTTTGGTCGTCGTTTTTCATTTGTAGGCGACTCAGAAGATGTCGCGGCCATTGTTGCCTTGATGTGCCATGCCGATTTCGGACAGTCAGCCATTTTATGTCCTCTTTCATGACAGTTGAAGCAGGTATGTTGGCCAGGCGCAAGTTTTGGCGCATGTGGATTTTGACGTATACCTTTTCCACGGTTAGGTTCTCGAGCGTTGCTATACATATGACCACGATTTGAATTGTTGCAAAACCGTTGTACAGTCAATGCAGTTTCAGCATTTACAGGTTTAAGCATATTTCGGTCTTCTACTAGTTTTTCTCGTAGAAAATCCGTTGACAATTCAGTCCCGCAGTTTGACAAAGCAATACAAAGTGCATCGTATTCTGATGGCAGTCCAGCAAGAATGATGTAAGATATGACCTTATCAGAAAGTTCAGTTTTCAAGGACTTCAATTCACGTGCGTATGTCATCATCGTGTTTAAATAATCTGCCATGCCAATGCAATCACATAAATTCGTTTTCGTTAGCTGACGAATGAGATCAGCCTCTCGTGAAGCTCCAACTGGTTTGAATAATTTTGCAAGCTTTTCCCAAGCTTCTCTGCCAGTAACACAGCTACTTAGTTCATCAAAAATTTGTAATTTTACACCTTCAACAATCAATGATAGTGCGATTCAATCTTTTTCAGCATCTGCTGTTTCTGTACCAGTAACTCTTTTCCAAAAGCTACGTCTTGTTAAATACATTTCCATAGCTAATGCCCATTAGCTATAGTTTTCTCTTTCTTCAAGTTTTGGATGGGAGAAAGAACCACTTCCTTCAGTAGTCATATCTAACTGAATATAACTGATAGCTCAATTTATCAATCTAATTCAGATCGTTGAAATGAGATCGGCCATTTATTTACAATCGTCGATATAGTTGTAGCATAGTCAAATTCGTGGATAAGCTACGTCGGCGATAGTGTTTTGATTTTTTTTAAATAGTTATTCAGTTTTTAGTGGGCCAAAAAAAACGTGCAAAATTCAGTACTTGCTTCTAATCGTTTAAAAATTTGTTTTTCTTTGAGTTGAGTTCCAACAAGAAAATCAGTTTCTACTTACAGTTGATGTAGGCCTCGTTGTGTTCCATTACAATTATAAAGTTCGTCAAAAAGTTATAGATGAAGCAATTTAATATCAAACCAAAAATTATTTATATTATTGGTGATGATTATCAGTTGAACCAATTTATTTATGCTCGATAGAGCTGGGCCCATAACCTGTAGTATGAAAGGTTACGAGGAGAAAAAAAACGGTACATACACCATGTTGATGGGTAGATAGACACTCTGCTATATTTATTACCGGAAATTACATACTAGATTTCATATACAGAGAGAGAGAGGCGGCTAGCGCCCTCTATTATCACTAAAAGGTAATCACTTCCTCCATCAGTTAGACCCCGATGATCATGTGACTTTTGAGTGCTCTGGCCTATCTTTCGTTGGCCGTGACACATCCAACTAGAAAGATAGGCTGGGACACTAAAAAGTCACATGACCAACGTAGATCTAGCAACAATCCAATCTTCATTGTTTCCATGTTGGATTTCAACAATCAGTGCTTTTTCGTTTGTTGGAAACAATGAAGATTGGATTGCTGCTAGATCTACTTTGGTCATGTGACTTTTTAGTGCCCCGGGCCTGTCCTTTTCGTCGGCTACGCTGGGTGGTCAGAAAATAAATTAGAATACTCAGAGCCCTCTAGCGTCCAATCTAATGCACCGATTTTGATGAAAATTTTAAATGTAGGCTATTCAGACAATGGGAGAGAGAATTCTGGAAGAAAAAAAATTTGCAAATTTTCACCAACAGGATTTGGCGCTGTAGAATGACAAATGGAGATTTTAAACTAGTTTTATTGTTTTAAACAAGCACAAAAAGTTCACTATGTCTGCCCCCTATGTCAATGACATGTTGGAAACGTAGCACAGCATGATCAATTATCGCATGAAGCGTTTCCCAGGGAATGTCTGGGACATGTCGTCAAATGCTGGCTTTCAGCTCAGACATAGATCGTATGCTTTGTTGATAAACCGATCATTCAAATATCAACAAAGCCCAAAATCGCACGGGTTCAAATCTAGCGAACGTGGAGGCCACTCATCTGGAAAATTTGTAGAAAGCACCCGATCATCTCTAAAGTTGGCACGACGCAGTTCCCTCACTTGTCGACCAATATCAGGAGGAGCTCCATCTTGCATGAAGACGGTGGTTTCCAAGCATCGTCGTTCTCGAATCACATGTGGTGAAAGAAGTTCACAATACCGTGCACTTATCAAATAAAAAGGGACTTAGAATAAAATCAGTCATATATACAGAATATAATGGCTTTTCATGCACGACATGGGGGAGCGAGGCACTCATATATGGCAGTTGTGCGTGTTCACCTCTCCTTTTTGGGTGTAATGTGCTTCGTCTGACCATAGAATGTTCTACGGCCACAGGGTATCAACAATTATCCTGGCCAGAAAGCGATAAGCAAAGTCAGCGCGTTAAAAAGGTTCTTCAAGTTTTAGCTGTTGTGCCACATAAGTCCAGTACGGGTATAATGAAGAATGGACCACAAACCTTTCACACCGTGGCCCATGCGATGGACAATTCGCGTGCTGTAGCTCCAGCACTTGTTGCAGAATGTTGAGAAGAGGAAGCTCTGTCCATCACGGCAGCAGTCGATTCAAACGTTTTTATCAGTTTTCGCAACCAGTACAGGATATGGGCTTTTTTTGCAGCCTTTTTAGATGACAATATGCCCGCAAAGTAGCTGGACAACTGCTATCTATTATTCTGGTAAAACAAGTTTACCCGCATTCCGCGTTTTTTCTTGCTTTTAACCATAATCTTTCTTGAAAGCTTTTCAGTAAACATAATGTAAAGAATGGCTCAATACATTCCATTCTGAGTACGTTGACTTTCTAATTTGAATAAACTTTTGCTAATAAGACCAATATTGAGAGTGAGCATATACTATAATCAAACAAAAAACATTGCTTGTTTATTAAAACAATAAAACCAGTTGAAAAATAAAACTAATCTGTCTTTCTTTTTTATTATGTTTCCCCATTCTTAGCCTACTTTTTTTATTCTGTTTTTTTTTCTTTTTTTTTGTCTTTTTGACGAATCGGCTTTTAAGAGCCCATGATCGCTCCTGTTTGATTTCCATCATATAGACTCACTTACCAAAATTCATGGCACAACTGCCTGATAACTTATTGGCCCGGATACCGGCGTCTACCATAAGAAAGTCTGCCAGTCTCCGCCATTTACAGACACTGCAAGCCATTGGGAGTATGCAAAAGAGAGAATTTGCTTTGTGGACCTCGAAAAAGCATATGAGCGAATTCCTCGGGAGAAGCTCTGGCAAGTGTTGCAAGAGAATGGAGTGGATGGGCAATTACTTGTTGCTATCATGTCTCTGTACGAAAGCTCTGTGATGTGTGTCCGGATAAAGGGCATTAAGTCAAGACCGTTCATCCTGGGTGTTGGACTCCGCCAAGGGAGCATACTGTCTCCCCTCTTCTTCATTATGTTTATAGACAGGATAGATAGGGACAGCCGAGGCGATGAGCGTGTTTGTGGGGCGACTACTGGTGGATCGGCTGCTCTTTGCTGACGACCTTGTCCTCCTTGGGTCTTCCCGCACGAACCTTCAGCATGCACTAGACCGCTTTGCAGCGAAACGTTAAGATGCTGGGATGAAGATGCGTGTGGCTAAAACCGAGGTTCTGGCCCTTTCAAGACAGCCTCTTAGTGCACTCTCCATGTTAGCAGAGCCTCATTGAGACAGGTGGAGATTGCATTCACGGGATTGCATTCACTAGTGATGGACTGCAGGAGAAAGAATTGGATGCTCGGAACGGTGCAGCAAGCATGTTTGTTTGTTAGTGAGTTTGTGGGTAGGTTTGTTTGTTTTTTATACAAATCTACAGTTTTATCTCGATCTTAATGAAATATTGCATACATAACCTTCAAAGCATGAAGAAGGTCACTGACTACCTCAGATTTCGAAAACATAATAACTATTGATAAAGAATCGATATTCATGGTTATGGCAGGGTTATATTAATGAGGCTTAACTATGAGTAGAAAAATTGCTTCAGGATAGTTATACCGTCATTTGTGATCATGTGACCAGTTTCTCAATTTGCATATTTTGTGAGGTGTACCTGATAAAGTGGCAGCTGTGTGTATGTGTATCTCATGACCAACGTTTTTGCAATAATAATTATCATCAATGGTATCAATACGCAATTCACAAACAATCTGCACGGACCAACAATTCATATATCATGACTAACAATGCAAATAAATGTTTTTGCAACAATAGGGAAAACAACAATGGCGTCCACACGTAATGCACAAACACAATGCAAGGACCGTCAATATACAGGGTGTTTTGAAAAGAGTACATATTTTTTGGGAGATGATAGAAGAGGTCCTTAGAAGTATTTTTTTTCATATGAACATAGGGGCCGCGCAGCATCGTTTACTTACAATACTGCATTGAACAATCAAATGACACTGGGATGCCGTGTGCGTTGGTAAGACCTCTTCTAATATCTCCCAAAAAATCTGTACTCAAATCAAAAACACCCTGTATATCTCTTGACCAACAATGCAAGGCAAAGTTTGTGCAATATAGAATTCAATGCATAGAATTCCCATTATTCAGTGGTCCCTTAGAAAAGAGAATTCATAATACTTAACAATTTCTTGAAATTCTTTATAAACGATCAGTAACTGGAGATAATTAGTGAAAGACGATAGTAGAAGCACTCCTTTAGCTCCTTGCTGTATTGAGCAAATGGTAAGCAAGTAAATAGAAGAATCGGCGACCGCTAGACAACACAAAATGATGAAGCCAATTTTTGCTTCAAGACATCGAAAGAAGAAAGTAAATTGCAACAACTTCAAAAAGGCATCCTTGGAGGGGTTCATCCATTGTGAGCCTTTAAAAAAATTTATTGGTTAATCAAGTCCCTGTATATCATCTAAGCAGATTTTTTCAGTAAAGTGGTAAATTCCTGTCTTTCGGATTTTTTTTAGAACGGATAGTCCCTTCGCTCTATATTGTAGTGATTGTTTTATTATTTCACCAATTTGGAGGTTTACTTTGGCTTTTTGAGGTTATTCTGTTTACCTACAAGCGTAATTATCTCCGGCAATGCCTAGTCCTCTGCTAGTCTATATATGTATAAAGAAGGATGATTGTGGGTTTGTAGATGGGCTTGTTTGTTTTTAACACAAATCTACACTTTCATTCCGATCTTGATGAAATTTTGCATAATTGAACTTCAAAGCATGAGAAAAAAAAATCTACATCTGATTTCGAAAAAATAATAATTATTGATAAAAAATCGATAAAAAATAATGAGAAATATCTCGTGACCAACAATGCAAGACAAAGTTTTTGCAACAATAATTAACAACAATAGTATCAACACGCAATTAGCAAACACTCTGCAGGGACTAAAAATATATATCTCATGACCAAAAATACAAATAAAAGTTTTGCAATAATAGTTACGAACAATAGTGTCACACGCATTGCACCAACTCTATGCAAGTATCAACAATATATGTCTAATGACCAACAATGCAAGGCAAAGCTTGTCCAATATAGAATTTAAATGCTTAGAATTCCTATTATTGAGGATTTTTTTAGAAAGGAGAATACTTAGTACTTAATTTCCGGAAAATCTTTAAAAATGATTAGTAACCGGAAATAATGAGTTAGCAGACTATTAAGAAACCGTAAAAGACGATAGAGGAAGCACTCCTTTAGCTCCGTGCTGTATTCAGCAAATGGTAAGCAAGTAAACAGAAGAATTGGCGATCGCTAGACAACACAATGTGATGAATAGCCAATTTTTGCTTCAAGACATCGAAAGAAGAAAGAAAATTGCAACATCAAGTGTACGTCTAAAGTAAGGTTACGTGAGAAAAAAATTATTTAGACTTGTATGCATCCTTGGAGAGGTCCATCCTTTGTGAGACTTTAAAATTTTTTTTCCGGTAAATCAAGTCCCGGTATATCACCTAGAATGGACTTTTCTCAGGAAGAGGTAAATTCCTGTCTTTCCGATTTTTCTTAAAATCGATAGTCTCTTCGCTCTATTTTGTAGGTATTGAGTTTTTATTTAACCAATTTGTAGGTTTAATTTAATTCTTCGATCAAGCTTTAATTTGTAGATAGATTTTCTATTAACCTACAAGCATAATTATCCTGGGCAATGTTGGGTCCTCTGCTAGTTATATATATAGAAAGACATGGATAAAAAGTTATCACTGAAACATAAATAAAGATTAATGCTATATATTTTACAGAAGTTAGCGTTTATTTAGTAAAATGGGTTATTGCAGCACAAAAATTAAAAAAAAGATGTGTGGCCACCGCCCAACTTTCTTATACGTAAATGTCCTGGTCCAAACACAGAAAAAAATTAAACAACTGTTTATAATGATTACTTCCGACAGAAATCATGTGAATAATAACTACTGATATAGCTCCAAACACTTTGGCATAAATTCCAAGTTTTCCTATTCCATTTTCTTTCAGCTGTTTTTGCAAAACACGGGATTTTGATAAGAGTAAAACTGGTACTTCCGGTAGGAATTTTAAAAAATTACGTAAACAAAAGTTGGAACACTTTTGTTCAGAGGGGGAAGCAAATTAAATAGAATTTAATGGGTGGTACTTTAAAAGACAGAACCCCAAAACTTAAGAGAAAACGTGGCTCGTTTAAACAGTTTAATTTTGGTTTAGAAATTGCGATATTTATTTATAAAATACAAAAAATTCTTTACGAAAGAATGTTCTATACAAAACGATTTATTTGATCAATGGGCATTGCGATCTCCTGGAATAAATTAAAGAAATAATTAAATATTTCTAAATACAGCAAAACACTGTGACGAGAAATATTAATCGCTACATTGAGGGAATTGAGATTAAATATAAAAAAAATTGAGACAGACCAATTCCTTATAAAGAACAAGAATATAACTCGTAAAACGATTTTCACATATGCTGAAAAGAGGAATATAAAAATTTATTGTTTATTATAACAGTAATTTTTTATATACAGCAATGGCAAAAACTTTTGAAACGATCGCGCAAAAGTGACTACATGTGAATTTACGTATTCGATTGCAGCGTTCAAAACACGCGCGAAATGAGAAATGAAATGCTCGCACGTCTAAATGTTTTAAACTACTGCACCTATGTTCTTTCCGCTACTGCTAGAGCCATTCATCCCTTCTTAATCAAAGTTACCCTAGACGTCAGAAGAGAAAAATCATTGTTGCAAACCATTGTCGGGAAAAATCTTGTAAGCATTCCAAGGAGCATTACCTGTGACACAGATGTGATATTAAATTTGATTATTTTTACTTTTAC
>JAHWFO010046868.1:0-12659 GCA_023313115.1 Rhysida immarginata | reverse complement strand
TATTTGATTAAGTGCAGTGGAATTACAACAAAAGCTATATGTCTTTAGACAAAGAAAAGCAGAGAATTTTGATGAACAAATTCTCAGCTAGTGGACTGACTTAAAAGTATCAGGTTACAGGAAATATCCAAGGGATTTTCATGCTGTGTATTGCAATTTATTACAGATCCCATTGAACTTTATCCGACAATGTTAACAACACTTGAATCTGTTTCAGTGTTGTGGTCTACTGCATCTTGTGAAGGCACATTTTCTGTGCAGAAATAAATCTAGCCATGACGAAAGAACCGTTTAGGTTTGGACGTACTATCAACACGTATGCATAACATGCAATACTTGTTCTATAATTGAATTTGGTCCAAAACAGCAACATACCACTGATAATGGACTAAACATGCCATGCATCCGCCATGTACTTAAGCCTCATTTTAAAGAAATTGCTATTCACGAAAAACAACCCCTGTAGGTACCGACACACGAACGGACAAAGGTAACATGTGATACGATCGCATTGAAG
The DNA here is from genome assembly GCA_023313115.1 of Rhysida immarginata. NCBI lineage: Eukaryota > Metazoa > Arthropoda > Chilopoda > Scolopendromorpha > Scolopendridae > Rhysida > Rhysida immarginata. The sequence continues at coordinate 12,142 of JAHWFO010046868.1, read as the reverse complement.
AAATGATATATAATGAAGAGAAACAGTTTTACTATAAGTGTTCCGTCAATTTTTTTGCATGTGGATGTTGCCAAGAGATGCATCGAAAAAGGGGAAGAATTTCTGAAGGCTAAGCACATCATTTATTTTGGTTATACTTCAGAATTGGACTTGCAAATGCACATCACTGCATTTTGTTTGCAAACTAGCGTGGTGAATATGCCACACAAGACACGATGCAGAATAGGTAACGTTTCAAAGGAGACCAATTTTATCGTAACTTGCACGTGTAAAGCTGTACTGAGCGGAAAATGCAAGCATTGCATAGCCATTATGCTTACATCAATCGCAAAGGAATCAACTTCCAAAACAAAAAAATTAACAAAAAATAATGAGCATTCTCAAAATGATGGCTGCTTACGACCATGCTTAGCTTCACAGTCTATCTTGTTCGAATTTATGGAAGCTTACACCATGTTTGTATCTCACATTACACTGCAGGATTCAACAAAACATGTGCGATCGTGTTATGACAATATATGAAGTGCCGAACTAATGCACTTCCCCACGCTGATACCTTGATAGAGTAATTTAATTAAATGTCCCTAGAGTACACGTCAATTGCTGTTCTTTGCAAGTAGGTAATTTGGGAGCTCTATTTGAGGTAACACTGCATTGTAAGAGTGTATTAATGTTGGACACTGATTTTTATAACCGGGCTGAGAAAATTTGAAACCTTTTAGTTAATTTTTAAGTTGAAAATGGAAAGTAGAATTATTCTGAAAGTGACATGATAATTTCCATGCATTAAGTTCGATGAAAGTAAATTAGACCATACCCAGATGTAAAAATGATGAGGACTTTTTGTAGAATCAAACATTGGAGATTTCTAGGAATTCTGCACAGATGTTGACCTTCGATGATATGTGGCCAAATAAATAACACACCTAACTGAATATGGTGGTAAGATGACTTATGTAGATTCCAAACATTAGAGACTACCTAGATGAATTCTGACCAGATTTCATGTTCAAACAGAAACAAGTTCTCACAGTTGAATGTGGAGGTCATTGAAAATTGTTTAAGTTAAATAAATAATTAATTGAGATACAAAAATAATAATGTTTATTAGATATTAAAGAACACTTTCAAGGAGAAAAGTCTTATCAGTTGTTTGTTTTATAATTTAGAATAAGAACATCTTATTTTCATTAAAATCACATTCATTGTCCATATTTACACAGAATTTTAAGGAATTGACATTCTCCCTTTTAATTTATACAATTTTCACTAAACACCACTTCTGACCATGAGAGATTGTTTACAATCTGAACATTAAATCATCAAAATTAACATTTGTGCAGAATTCATTTAGGAAGAGCCTTCAATGTTTGGCATCTCCATAAAAGAATCTTACCACAATATTCGAAAAGGAGTATGTTCTCATCTGGAAATGAGGTGAAAGGTCAACATCTCTGCAGAATTCTTAGAACTCTGCAATGTTTGGATACAGAAGACGTCGTCGTGAATTGTAGATCCAAATGTGGTCTAATTTACTTTCACTGAACTTGAAAGCACATTCAGTCTCGTACATCTCTAGAAATTACCATATCACTTGTAGATAATTGTCTACAACTATAAAAACATTTTGTCGAGCCCCTGCATTCAATTATCACTGACCAGAATTCTTTAGAAAGTCTTTGGTGTTGGCTATCATTTGTTGTCAATCCACTTATATGAGATTACAATCAGCATTTCCTCCTATACAAAGGTTTCCTAAAAAAAAAAGAATGTACAACTTCAATTAATTAATTGAACCTACCTTTAAATGAACAGTATCACCTACATACTTAATTATATAAGAGTAGGAGTTGAATTCTGTATAATTAATTTAAAAATGATAACTCCATTTTAATGTAAAAAAAAAAAAAAATAGAAATAAAATAAATATTAAAAACAGTTAAGAAAGTCACCCGATATGGAGAAATACAAACATTGAAGACGAAACAGATGAAACGAAGGTCTTGTGAAGAAATTTACAGGAAAACAGAAAAGAAACAAAGTAAACAGGAGAAGAAAATCTAGATGAAAGTCCGATCATCAGTAGCATGTTGATAATAAAATTTAAATGCATAAAAAATAACGTTTTCGGGATTTTTATCCCATCTTCAGTTTCTAAACTTTTGAATGAAATTTCAGTTAAAATAATATAATTGAGGACATAACAAACCAAAGAAATCAAAACAATGATAGTAAAATTGAAAAGGTATTTTTATTCGTATGATTCTTATGAATAGGGTAATGGTATTGGTTTGTTAAGAGAATCTAGATTTTCTTCTGTTTACTGTGTTTCTTTTGTGTTTTCCTGTAAATTTCTTCACAAGACCTTCTTTTCATGTGTGTTTCACCTACATCAGCTCCACAAGACCTTAGTTTCATTTGTGTTTTGTCTTCTTCAATATTTGTATTTCTCCACTTTGGGTGATTTACCAGTTTTTAATATTTATTTTATTTCTATTTTTTTACATTAAAATGGAGTTATCATTTTTTTAAATTAATCACCTACATACTTTGAATGCTTACCAAATGGAATATCCACTTCTAAGGCAAACCTAATTAATTCCAAAATAGGAATCTCCAATTAGTCATCATAAAAATAAATGGAAAATAATCAAATTTGTCATCTTAAAAATGGAAAATTCTCAACAGATACTTCCATTCACAAGTGATAATACTCATCCCAAGTTCATCCTCAAAGAACTGGTCATTTTATGTCAAATGGTCTAAATGCATTTTATTCTCCATTTCCAATCTTCATGAAATTGTGTAAATGTAGAACCATGCATTACATGATGCTATGCAAAATTTCACTTACAGAAATTGTACAGTTTGTGTGCAAAAGTGTCCAACGGGGCTTGTGTAGCACAGATGATATGCTAAGTTTCAAAACTTTTTGTAGCCCAACAGCAGCAGCTAGCAGCCTGAAAATTGGCAACTTGTGATCACTTTTTGTGCTTTCTGCAAAGGATATTGTATCTGCTTTTGAAAAATTTTATTATTTTTGCTACCCCATCACAAAGTTGGCGAAATAATTTATTGTCGCAAATTTCAGAAAATATGCAACAAGCTTTTGCTGCTCATAACTTTAATATAGCATTTCCGAAATGCTTATACTTTTACTAGCTAATCCAGCCTGTAGATGTCTGTAGCAAGCCAAGGTTGTGTTCTAGGTTATTTGGTTTTGGCGATATTTGCCTTCCAATTATGGGTGTTAATTTTATACACAGAACATAAACTGATCCAGAAAAATGAAATGGCAGACTTCCTGTCCAAACGAGGAAGGAAGTACAAAATAGAAATCCCTTACTTTCACTCGCCAAATGATGTAGGAAGCCTATTATCAAACATTAGCAAAATCAATTGGAGAAAGGAACGAAGGAACAACCCTACTGCTATCAAATTCAAAAAATATTTAGACAAATTTCTAAACTAACAACACCTCTCATGCTATTACACAAAACAAGATACAAAACTTCTCTTCAGGATAAGATCGGGACATTGTCCAGAAAAAAACCATCTGTTTAGGCTCTCCTTCTGCCAATCCCCACTCTGTGAATGTAGTAAAACCGAAACTTTAGACCATCTGATTTTCAAATGCTCCAACTTCAACATACAAAGAGAAACTCTCAGTGAAGTATTCAAACACAAAAATCCTAACGCAAATCAAATCACTATTCCTCAGATCCAAGCCACAAAAAGTACTGGAGATCATTACTATCAGCAACAAAAGACTTCCTGGCCAAATGTAAATTACCCTCAATTCTTTCCCCATATGAAGTAGTAGTGACAAACAAAATCATAGAAAATACCCTATTATCATTACAGCCCAAGACAAATATCAGAAAGGTCACCTCTAAACAATAGAGAAAGGCAGAAGTGACCCAGCAAAAAAGTCTTCTCTAATCAAGTTCTTTATAACACTTGTAGAAAGAGCAGGTTTTTCTCTTGAAGAATCATCCTATTTTATATCAGAGACTAAGTTCTCTTACGCACTGTCAACTGGTTGCTGGCAATCTCGACACATAACTAGAATAGTGATTGTTTACACCTGTCAGTTGCCAGAGACCAGAAAATCAAGATCAATGCATTTGGTGACTGGGAAGTTACACAAGCACTGGCATGGCTTGTTTCTATTGACATCTACGAACTGTGCAAACAACCACTCCTTCCCGATCGTGTTTTGTGCCTATATCTTTGAAATATACAATTGCAGCCGGCCAGAGGATGATGATGCTAGCTATGTGGCTTCTCGAGATCACGTGCTTTTGGAGTCCACATGTCTTGATTTTCCAAGTTACAAATATTTAGGAAAATAGGTCCACAAGAGCACATAGCATTATGTGCCAGACCCCAAAATAGCATTTGCATGAGGCCTAGCTTTTTCTTGAACCTTGTCATTATCCCCCTTGTCTGATTTCATTTTAATTTATTGTCTTGTCTTCGCAAGACCATGGAACATGCCTTTATTTCAACGTTCTTGTAATGGGGGGGTCCACATTATATTTCTTTTTCCTATTTTGTGTCTTTTAATAACATAGCAACTGCAACTACATCTTCCATGTTATGAAAAAAGAAAAACCTCTTGACCACAAAAATAGTTTTGTGGACAAGAGGTTTTTTTTCCTTTTTCTTAAGATATCATTATCCACAGTGGTATCCTATTGCTCATACATCTTCCATGTTCATCTTAACAGGTAGCACACGCAATGCTTTTTGTCAATAGCACACGAGAATGAATGAGAGCAATTTAACGGTGGAGGTTATTTGTTTACCTATTCGGTCTCCCGTCTTCGGTATCCTATTGTTTGATTGTTCACAACCACTGCTGCCAGTAACTAGTTGACAGTGGGTAAGCGACATCAATGTATAAGACAAGAAAACCTACTTTGAAAAGTCTGGTTATTTAGTTATGCGACGCAAAATTCTATTAAATCCATGTTAAAGCAATTAATGCTTTTCCAGTCCTTAAATCATTTTTTGTTGGTTTGTTGTTGGTGAATAATTTTTTGGTTATAGATCATATAATTATTGTTGAATAAAATTGCAGAGTTCAAAATTTTTACATACAGCGTCGAGTCACATTATTATGACCATCGACTATGTCTGTCTTTGGGGTTGCCCAGCTGAGGAACTATTTCACATTGTGGAAATTGGTTGGGTGACTATGTAAGCTATGTTTCCATTATGTTATAAACGCATCACTCCTTGCTGCAATGGGTAAGAAACGCAATGTATCAGATCTGGAAAACAGGATGATAATCTGCTTTCGGGCCAAGGGTGGCAGTATTTCGCAACAGCTACCAGTAGAAACCTGCCAGAATCTTATTGACTCACTCCCACGTCGTCTAGATGCTGTCCGTGCTGCTAAAGGTGGTTATTCGGGATATTAGCTGGTGGTCAACTCTGTATTATACTAAAAAATTTGATTCTATGTCGCTACCATTCATTCTCTAAAAAATTTGATTCTATGAACCCTTTGTTATTTACATTACTTAAAAATATATATGATGAGATATGAAAGAAGTTATTGCTTCATAAGAGATTAGAATTTATCTTTGATGCAAAATATGAGCTAGTCTATCAAACTTTACTGTCTTGTAGAAGAAATATCTGTGGGATTCCAGAACAGCTTATTACTGCTAATTCCTACAACAACAGCAATGAGAAGCTAGTAATGTGTGACTGCTGAGTGCATATGATTCGTTGGAGATAAATTCCAATCACTTATGAAACAATAACTTCTTTCCTGTTTCATCACCAGATATTTTTTTAAATAATAAAGAAACCATAGAATCAAATCTTGTAGAGAACGAATTGGTACAGCCTCAACCTACATGGATCAATGCAAGGATTTTCTGAGTACTTCTGTAATGCTTAAAACTTTTGAACCCTGCAATTTTATTCTACTATAATTTTATGATAAATAATAAAGTGGAGATGAAGCTCTAAACACCAGATTATGATTTTGTTTGAAAAAACAGAATCAAACAATAATTATGATCTGTAACAAAGGAATTATTCACAAACAAAAATAAAAAAATGATTTAAATATTTAAAACCCATTTATTAAAAATTCTGTGTCACATAAATACATAACCAGAATTTTCAAAGTAACTTTTCTTTCTTTATACATTCAAGTCTCTAACATAAAACCGGATAATTCTTAAGGGAAAAGCCTGCTCATTCTAAGTGTTAGAAAGAACTTCATCAGAGAAGACAGGGAAAGAATCTGCTCTTTAAATGCTGTGTAAAATTAAAATCCGTAGTTAGAAGGCCAAAACCAAATAACTTAGGAGGATGCAACCTTGGCTGGCAACGAAGATATATGGGCTGGATTAGCTAGTAAAAGGGTAAGCATTCCATAAATGCTGTATTAAAGTTATGTACAGCAAAAGCTTGTTGGCAATTGATAATGACAAATTATTTTGCCCACTTTGTGAAGGGTTAGCAATAATAAATTTTTCAAAAATATGTACGATAACCTTTGCAGAAAACACAGAAAGTTGTCATAAACTGCCAATTTTAACGCTGCTAAATGCTCTTGGACAACAATAAGTTTTGAAACTTAGCATTTCATTTGTGCATGCATCAGTGTTCCACAAGCCTGCTTTTTGCTGGAGCCCCCTGCAAACCTACTATACAATTTCTATAAGTAAAATTTTGAACAGCATCATATAATCCTTTCAGTCCCTGTGTCCATTTCAATGGACAGATGATTTTTATGTATATGGCTCTTAAATTCATGTCCAAGTATTTTTTACATATTTGTTTTATTTCTAGGTTTTCTATTTGTTTATTGCATTATAAAAATAATTTTTAAAGACACCCATCTCCAATGTGATGGACATGAGTGGGTGATCTATCGTCGTAAATCGCAATTTTAAATTTTTGTATTTTTTATCATTGGCACGTGTTATTTAGCAGTTTTCAAGCAAGGAAAAAAATTCTGCCAAGAGAAAAACAAAACAAAAAAAAAAAAAAATGGGGCCTGAAAGGGTTAAAGCACAATTCTACATTTACACAATGTTTCATGAAGATTGGAGATAGGGACTAAAATTTTGTTTTTTTTTTTCAAATTTAGACCACTTGATACGACCCACCTTCTCGATTTTCTTTTGAAGTTGAGGTTAGTCATTTTTTCTCAACATCAACTAAATAAAAGTATTTTAACTTGATCTACGCCTCAGAATACATAAACCTTCAGTAATGACGAAACTAACCTTTAAGCATCTATTTCAGTCAACACCATTTTAGTCAACATCTTTCAGAACCTCAACTAAAATAATAAAAAATTTATACAAAAAAAATTTAATTAAAAAAAAAAAGTAACATTAACAAAATTAAAATAACATTAAAATAGAATCTCCTGTAAGAAAAAAATCTCTACTTTTTATTAAATGAGAGGTTGAAGTCTTTATCTAAGTTATTGATTTATTTGATGTTTTATTTTAATCTCAACTTATTAGAATTATTTATTTAAAGTAAATAACAAAAAATTAATTGAATGTAATAAAGTTATTAAACAGAATAAATTAATTAAAGAATTTTTGAGTTCACTATTTTTTTCATCTATGAATCTGATTCCTTTTCTCAGTTTTTTTGTCCAGTCTTTTTATTATTGTTTTAAGCCATCTGAGCCTTGTTCAGTAACAAACCTTACTTTCCATATTTTGAAAGCTCTGGTTTCAGCAAAATTGCTTCAAGGTATTCTGGTAATTACATGTACACTTCTTGTAAAATCCCATTTAGGAAGGCTGTATCAGCATTTAGTTGATGGTTGATTGCTGGGCATATCCTTTTTCAACAAACGCTGTGGCTACAGTCACGGAACCGTTTACGAGTTTTCAGTCCCGGAATAACTTCACTTCCTGCTACGTGAAAGGAAGAGCGGTGCACGGCGGTCACGTCGAATGTTCAAATCACATGCGCGATGGATTTTAAAGATGAATTTTCATCATATAACGAATTATAAAGCTTTGTTAAGGATATTCTAAGCAAAATTTTGTTCAATTGTGGACATGCGACTCTAGAACAATTTAAGGAGCCACAAAAAGAGGACGAAAACGACACATAAACGACGAACTTCACTTCCCTATTGCTAAATAGAGGAATAAGAAATAAAAATGACTGGAAAATGGTTTATAAACGATGAGGGTAGCGAAATTATTCCTGCATTTCCTTTGCACGATCACAAATTTTATTACAGCTAAACAACGAATGAATTTCCCTATTGTAGCTAAAAACTTGAATGACCCCCTATGCCTTTCACGGCTGCAGATCCGTGAAACAAATCTCGATCACTATCCCGTGGCCGCCTGCACCGCTCTTCCCTTCACACAGCGGGAAGTGATGTCATTCCGGGACTGGAAAATCGTACACGGTTCCGTGACTGTAGCCACAGCGTTCAACAAACTGCACTTTTCTCCATTCAATTCAACCATTTTTTTGTTGGTATTTTGTTCTTGTGATCCAATCACCTGTTTCAAGATGGATGATCAATAATTGACCATGCTTTGTTTATGATCAAAGAGTTATATTTGTTTTCCCTATGGCAGTTTTTCTGGATTAGACTTCATTCCTAACCTAACCCTACTCCTTGATCCTTACTATTTTTCCATTTCCACATATCAAAATTGTCTGTGCCAATCTGGTACATTTGACTTTCCATTTTTTGCGAGATAAACTGTTCAGCTTTAGCACTTAATAATGTGGCAATACTCACAGTCTACAATGGCTGAAGATGGCGGTCATTTTCCACTGCAATGGCTCACTCACACAATTCACCCAATTGTCGAGTCTTCTGCAGTCTTCCAAAACGTATGTGCAGTGTAAGCAGAGCATGATTGTGCATTGGAATGAAGTCTCCAAAACTGCATAGTGGTTAGAAATATTTTATTTGCTTTTTTGATTTGGTTTTCAACCTCAACATTATTATTTAATTTTTTTCCAGTCAATTCTCGTTAATACAAAACAGGTTAATACGTAGTACCATTTAATACGAAAGCATTTTGTGGCCCGACCCAGAGAAAGCAGTTTCTATGTAAATTTTTCCGCTTTATACGAACAAATTTTTATTAAAATACGGTTTATATGAAGGAAAATTTCATAATTTTATTGAAAAAAAAAAAATAATAATAATAAAATATCAGATTTCGAAGTGTAAAGTTAATAAAAATAATTTCCAAAGTCATTTCATGTGTTAGATCAGTGGGAAATGTGACTGCTTCTGTCAAAAGATAAACATTTGATTTGTTCATCATGTGGCGTCGAGATTAGCATGAAATCTGCATCACGTGCTTTCAAACTGGTGGGAAATCTGATTCGCGAAATATGATTGTTTTTAACCTCAAAATATCTAGAATAGCTGAACCAAAGTCAAATAAAACAACTAGTTCTAAACCGCTACATAGTTTTGTAGACTTCATTCCATTACATAATGTAAGATTATGGAACCATATTCTGCTTCCACTGTGCATACCAAGTGTTGAAAAATAGCAGTCGACTTGACAAATGGAAGAGAACACTGCAAGTGAGCCATTGCAGTTGAAAATGACAGCCATCAGCAGCCACTGTAAACCTTGAGTAATAACACACCCTTAAGTGCTAAAGCTGAACTAGATCTCCAAAAAATGAGTACTCAAATGTACCAGATTGACAAACCTGGTAAAGAGAATTTTAATATGTGGAAATTACTCATTGAAATTTGAAAAACAACCAACCATCAAATTTTGCTCCTGTAATTCAACACTAATCAAAATCTGCACTAGTCATCAAAGGACTGGATCTTTATCAACTAGATGTTCTTATAGCCTTCCTAAATGGCATTTTAGAATAAGAGTATATGCAAGTATCAGAACACCTTGAAGCAATTTTGTTGAAGCCTTCAAAAGTATGAATGTTAGGTTTTGTTATGGAACGAAACATTATAGGGCTTAAAGCAAGTCGCATGACAATTCAAAAAACTGAAAGAAAAACTACGAGATCAATGAATCAGATTCCCGTGTTTACATCCAAAGAAATAAAAAGAATCATCTTTATCTGTGTGAATGTTGATGACAGCTAGCCACCAACAGCAATACTAAACTGATTTGAGTTAGTTTTATAATCTAATCGAAAGCACCAAGATGAAAAATTTTGAAAAGCTATATTATTATCTTGGAATACACTTCGCATGTGACAAAAAGAATCAATCAATTTCTTCACACAGAAGAAATACACTGCATCTAGACATTCTGAAATTGTTTAGAATGCATGTTGAAAAGCCACTTACTACTCGATTGAACTGACATATGAAACCAAAATCTTAATGGCTCAATAATGTATTAGGTAGTGATAACACTATCAGATGTTGCATATACAGCCAGACAATTCAACAACTGCTACAGTATGAAACATTGGAAAGCAGCAAAAGCGTTCTTCATTATTTGAAAGCAACAATAGATCATGAAATCACTTTTACAAAGACTGGTCAACCATTAGATGATTGTTTAATCTGATGCAAATTGGAAACAAGATGAATATATTGGGTCATACTCTGAATATACAATTGTGTTATCTTTTCCTTTTGGCTTTTTTGAAAACAATTGATAAAGAGACTTCATTCTTTTCTATTAAAATCTATTCATATTAAACTTCTTTTATATAAGTTTATTTATTTTAGTTGAAGTTCCTGAAAGATCTTAAAAAGAAAAAAAAATAAATGTTTAAAAGTTGTTACATTTCTTAAGGTTGATAAATATTGAGGCACCAATTAACTTAAAATATTTTCATCAAGTTAACATCAACTCCATTTCAACATCATTTTTGAACATAAACATTTAAGTAAACAAAGCTTACCTTCGCTAATTTCTAACAGAGACATTGATTTTCAGCTATGCTATGCATTCGCTCTTTCTCTCTCTCTCTCTCTTCTTGAGTGTCTCTCCAGCATTCCTCTCAAGTTTTCTTCAACATCTATAACCAAATACCAAACAACTTAAAATTACTCATACAATTACATCAGAAAGACAAATTAATCACTAGGCATCAGAAGAGGAAAGATTCCATCAGACAAAGTGGCTTAGGGAATGCAATCACTACCCTCAACTCGAAAAGAAAATTTAACAACATGTTCATGCAACAGGAACGTTGTGAGGAATTTAGGTGCCTATGGCTAAGACCACATTTGCCATATCCTCACTACTGCTCTTATTGCAGGGGAGAGACTAATGATCGAGGAGTGCAGAAGTCTGTACGAATTGTCCGAAGTCATTCATCACGATAGAATCTCAACTTTCTGATCTTACCCTTTAAATACCACTCTTATGGCTATGTTGTCTTGTTCTTCAACATGTCACCTTGTAACCAACAGGTGCCATCATCTATTGACGAACTCTGCAACTAATTTTGAAACTTTGTGCAAACAAATTTCCTGGCTTCCTAAGCAGAACGCAGCAAACCATACATCTTCAGTTTTTCATTTCAAACTGTCGCTCATTTTTGGGACACCCACTAGAAAGGGGTTGCTTTAAGTTTATGGTGTCAATTATTAAAAAAAAAAAATCATAGCGCTAGTTAATAATTTAAATCTTATCATTGATGAATGAGTTTTTTTACGATTTTGTATTCATTTGGCTGTAATTTAGGTTGCCCAATTTTTAAGGTACTAATGTGAACTCGATAATAAACAACTATCTTATGAATTTATGGATTTTTCCTTGCTAGATGACTTGAAACAGATTTTAAGGGAAAGTGATATGTGTCATCTCAAACAGTTTTAAATGTAGTCATAAAATTGACTTGCTTCAGGGCAAAAGTAAATGTAATGTGAAGGTTCACAGATTTCATGCACATCAAACAAATTGCTTTGAATGTTTAAAGTGAAATTTTGAACATACATTAATTCATTGAAACATGATAACTCATGCCAACAGATGCTAGAGGGAGAAAAATGGGTCTGGTATAATTAGAGGAAGTATAATTCGTGTTTATTTTTCTCTGAATTGTTCACTTCCTAGTCGTATAGAATCTGCTTTTTTAATTGAACTTTCTCTGGATGCTTGAGCAGTAGAACAAAGTTACCTGTTCAGAAAATTAAATGAAGACTTAAAATAAAAATATTCAG
>JAHWFO010046862.1:3059-15188 GCA_023313115.1 Rhysida immarginata | reverse complement strand
ACTTTGTCTTGCATTGTTGGTCATGCGATATTTCTCATTAATATGCCCTGCCATAACCATGAATATCGATTTTTTATCAATAATTATTATTTTTTCGAAATCTGAAGTAGACAGTGACCTTCCTCATGCTTTGAAGGTCATGTATGCGAAATTTCATCAAGATCGGACTAAAACTGTAGATTTGTATAAAAAACGTACACACAGACCCACCCACAGACAGACCCACAAACATCCTTCTTTATATATATAGATAGATTTTCGTTTTTGCCGTTCGAACATTGTCCGCCACATGCGACCAAGAGGCAACAGTTATTAACAATTTACTTTTCTTATTTAATAAATACATGTATTACCACAAAAACGATTCATTCAATATTGCACATTATTTTTATTTATTTTTTTTATTATTCTTACAGTAGAAAATTTCTGGCCATGCCTCGAATATAGTCTGAGACACTCCGGTTAGCACGATCTTCAAACACCGTATTACTTTTAAAGATTATCAATTTTGTTAAGTACATGTATATCCAATTGTGAACTGAAATAAAAGATTTCACATCCAACTAAAAAATTCAAATAATTTTATTTATAAAACAATTTTAAAAGTTCAATTATTTTGTCTTTGTTGATTTTGTTTAACTTACAGACGTGTAGTTTTAACAGTATGTGATGTATATTTGTTCAGATGTTTTTAAAAATAGATGTTTCCCTTTATTCAGTCAATAAATTAACAATTTTTTTTCGCCGAGTGTAGGACACTTCCCCCAAGAAAAATCGGAAAGAAAGATTTTTTTTTTCGATTAATCGCCCATCCCTAGCCCGAAAAATACTCGGCGTTAAAAAAAAAAAAAAACCAACAAAAATCAATAATCGATGTTAAAAAAAGTATCGAATTTTTAACATCAACCACTTGTAAACAAATCGAGGACAAATCTGTAATCAATGGGAAAGAAGATAGTTTTCCAACACATCGTTGGAAATTAGCTGTGAATGCAGTTCCACGTTTATTTGCAAGATGCCCATCGTATCTTTCTAAGCCCGTAGATCCACAGCATTCCAGGCATTGTCTAACTCTATCCCGCTAGAGACACAAGCACAAAGTATTGAAAGAAGTTTCAGATCCAGGTCTTTTATTTATTTATTTATTTATTTATTTATTTAATACAAAAAAGAAAAACAATGTCACCCGGGATCAAGAATGGTCAGAGACCGACAAGTAAGACCCTGGGGGACATAATCCAATACAAATTATAATAAAATTAAACACTTAAACAAATCAACTCGTAGTTGTTAGTATGTTAGTTAAAGCGAACTAATCAAATAGACAGTAAGTTGGGTCGAATTGCTGAAAACTGGAGACAGAAGCCTCCAAATACCACCAAAACTCCAATAGCCGTAAGACACCTGCCGATCAGCGTGACCAGATGTAAAAAGCACTGAGAGCTACGATAGTGCCCCAAATATGGCTACGCGGGCGTCCCAATAGGGCTACCTACATTATCATGGAGAAAAAGTAAAAGGAATCGAAACTGCAACTTACATAAAGATTTTTCTATCGAAAAATGGAAGGAAAAGTTCTGCGACCTGGGTTCGAGCCAGGAACTTCGTCTGTCATGGCCGACGCCTCTACCAGTTGGGCTACCAGACACCCAAGGCTTATATCTAGTTGAGAGTAGAGGTGAGCGATGCATCGATGTTACCATCGACAATCGAACTGTGTAGAGTATGGGTATTCGTGTGGAACTTGAAGCATAGCTTCCATAATCTCACACTTCATAATCTTATTCCAAAGGAAATGCACTGAACTAGAAAAGAAGTCTGATGTACCCACAAAGGTCATCCAAAATATGAAAAAAGAAAATTGCCTCCTCTTGGTGGACGGAAATTTGATTGACGATTGTCTGAACTAGGAATATATCACATAGTAAGCCACAAAAAAAAACGAAAAAACTTATGAAACCCAGTAATCCAGTAATTGTCAATGTCATCATCCACCAATCACTATGTGTGTATAATATACAGGGCGTTTCTAAATTATCTCCCGTATTATACATGTTTATTACTCAAAATCTATTATTTTTTATTTTTTTTTATTCACAAAGAAAAACTCAAATCTATTTTTTTTTATTCACAAAGAAAAACTCAAATCTATTTTTTTTTATTCACAAAGAAAAACTCAAAAAGTTTCTTAGCCTCGCGTCAGTTGATAATGAAACACGGGGTTGGCGCGTGGTTCAATTTTTTGCAAGGCGCAGTAAACAATGGCGAGTGTTCATGAAAAAGCTCAAATGCGTGTCATGGCTTGCATAATTTAAGTCAATGATTACAGTTCAGAAAATGTTCAAAACAAAGTTTAAAAAGGATCCTCCAAATCATAAGTCAATTAAGCTATGGCATGAAAAATTTTTAAACACAGGCAGCCTGTTACACAAAAAGGGTAGTGGTAGACCTTCAGCGACACCACAGAGAGTAGAAACCACAGACCTTTAGCCTGAGTAGAGGTCAGGGAGGCGTTCGATCGAAGTCCCCGTAAATCACTTCGCCAAGCGGTTCGTCAACTGGATAAGCCAATGACACCCATACATAAAATCACGAAGCACCGCCTTCGTCTTACACCCTACAAAATCCAGATGCACGAACTGAAGCCAGATGACCGACCGAAGCGCCCAAGTTTGCTGAGGATATGCTCCAAAAAATCGACAATGATCCCACTTTCCTTGAGGACATTTTGCTTTCTGATGAGGCAACATTCCATACTTCCGGAGCAGTAAACCGACACAACTGCCGCATTTGGGGCAAGTGATGGGCGATACCAAGAATTCGGTTTTCAGAATTTGATGCTCGGCACTTAAGTAGCATATGATGCGAACTCCAAAAATTATATGAGGAAGGTTCAGTGTAACGTTCCACCTCCGCAACTACTTCCTGTGTGCTTGTGCACGCTAAGCGTTTCACACAATCACTAATGTATTTTATGTGTTTTACTCTGTCGGATCCGTTAATGTGGATTCCTTTAAATCGTTGATCCAGGAGAGTTGGTACAGCCCACAGTTTTTTGGTGTCAAGAGCCAAAAATCTCTTTGCCATGTGTTTCATGACGTTTGTCTTCAGGTGTGGCATGAGGGTCTTGTCTACAAAATGATCAGAGACGGGTTCCCTGCCGATTTGATTTTGTTGGTGAAATCCTTTCTTGACGGCATATCCTATCAAGCCAAAGTTGGAGAAAATCTTTCCACGCCCCGTGTTGTAAAGGCCGGTGTCCCTCAGGGTTCTGTCTTCGGGCCTGTGCTATTTAATTACTTTGTACATGATTTCCCGAAACCCGATAATTGTAATCTGTATTTTTATGCGGATGATACTGCCATTATGACATGGGCACACCAGCCGGCTCACGTTATCACTCGGCTGCAGTGCGCCTTGAAGCAGTTCGAAGACTGGTTTAACTGCTGGAAGTTGAACCTTAACGTCGGAAAGTGCAAGGCTTTGTACCTCAATAGGAAGCTCAAGCATCCCCCAGATTCTCTTGTTCTGTTCAATAAGAAACTGGACTGGGTGGACAATTACAAGTATCTGGGAGTTATCATTGACTCAAGACTCTCATGGAACCGGCATATGTCCTATGCTCTGAACAAAGCGAAGAGGGCTAATTACAGTATCATAGCTCTCATGGGTCGTAACAGCGCCCTCAGCATTGACAACAAGCTACTTCTGTTCAAATCGATTATCCGGACCATACTCCTCTATGGCATGCCTGCGTGGGCGACTATCTGTAAAAGCAGATGGAGTGAACTACAGTCATTCCAGAATGTTACCCTGAGGACCATTGCTCAGCTGGACAGAAGAACGGTGAAAAACCAATCCATCCACATGGATTTAAACATGGCCCATATCGGAAAGTTTATAGGATCTCCTTTTGATTATGATACAGAAGATGAAGACTCACGACAATAAACTTGTGAATGGAATACTGAAGAACTCATTGAATATGAACTGGCATACGAAGTATCGTAAACCGAGGCACGTTCTTGACGTCAATTTTGAAGATATTAGCAACGTCTCTTTCCCAGACTACTGGAAGATGTGATAATCTTCTTTCTCCTTGTGTTTTTTATTTCGTTTGTATTTTGTTTCTGACAATCGTCAATCTTATTTTCTTTTTTGTATAATATGTAAGACCGCTTGGGTTGGTTAGGCTTCTTGACTACCTCAGTGTATTTCATTTGGAGTTTATTCTGGTTGGATGAGCTTTGTGAAAGCGCTGCTTTCGTCCCATCCTAACAAATGTACACTTCACTGTTCGATTGTCGATTGTGGGATTCGAAACTGACAAATATTAGATACCCAATACTTGATACCAAAGTATCGCCCATCACTATTTGGGGCTCACAAAACCTCCACGTTCTAAGGGAGCATAAACGCGACAGCCCAAAGGTTAATGTTTGGTGCGGTTTAATGCGTGATCGAGTAATCGGACCTTTCTTTTTCGCTGAACCTACCTAGATATGCTGCAGAACTACCCGATTCCACAGGTGGAAGTATTGCAGCCCAACATAGTCTACCAATAAGATGGAACACCTCCTCACAGGTGCTTATACCTCCTCAAGGGGTATAAGCAGTGCCTTGATACGAACTTTCCAGCACGATGGACTGGAAGGGATGGGCCATTTCCTTGGGCCTCTCGCTCACCCGATGCGAACCATCTGGATTTTTTCTTCTGGGGATATGTGAGAGACAGAGTGTACAAGACCAACATTGATGACATTGAAACTCTCAAGAACAGAATAATTGAAAAAATCGCTGAAATCACCTCCGAAATGTTAGCCCGAACACGGGAGGAAATCGAGTGTCGTTTTGACGTCCTTCACGCCATAAATGGGGGGCACTTTGAAATTTATTAAGGCGGGCTAAGAAACTTTTTGAGTTTTTATTTGTGAATAAAAAAAATCACGTTAAGCTTTGTAATAGTTTCTGAGTAATAAACATGTAGGGTAGATGTACCAGTAATTGACAGTTTAAGACATAACTGTGAAAGGAAATTGTGTACGTAAATCAAACTGGGTTTAGAAACTTTTCTAGTTATACTATTAATGTGTAAATAGAATGCAGAATGTGCCAATCTCTAAACAATTATTATATCTTTAAAAGCTATTAAGTTATTAAATTTTTTCCTAACTAATGCATGAATCACAAGTAGTTGACAGTTAGTGCACCAGAAGTTGACAGGCAGTTTCACTAGTAATTGACAATATTTTATTATATAATTTTACAAAAAAAAAAATTGACAACATTCAAAAATAGCTGATGAAATCAAGCATTTTTAAGAATGTGTAAAGTATTTAACATTAACTAAAATTGTGCTTTTTAAAACTTAAGTTGTTCATATAGATCATTTATCTTTTTTCCCCCTTTGAAATAATAAATAAAATCAGTCCACTCCCAGTGTAGTGTGCAAGGACCATAGAAAATGAAGGCGTTTTCCAGTAGTGCAATAACATCAGGTCTTGGCCAACAAATTATTCGTAAATCTTGACTTTTGACGATTGTTTTCCTACCTGCAAAATTCATCCAATTCATCCTATGCTACTTCTTATCATAGTAAACAAATAATAGTTTTCTTTTGGAAGATAACTTGTCCTGGGCTAAGAATCGCAAGATTCAGGACGAACAAAAAGAATCGGCGAACAGGGCCTAGAAGATTTATGTCAAAGTGGTGATCTAGAAATTGACAGTCAAGCTAGGACAATTACTGGAAATAAAGAAGTTACATTTAAAATCATCACGTTTCCTTTATTATTACCCTACATTCTATATCACATTAGTATATTTTTGTTCGTTTTTTTAAACACGGAAATTATCAATAATTGAAAACTACTAGTTTTTTGTACTAGTAACACTACATATCTGGGTTCTAGTAGTTGACTGTGGATTAAAACAGTTAATACATTGGTCATCTGAAATTCTGTTACTACTAGCAGTATTGTCCACTGATCACGCAAAAAGGTTCACGTAAAATTAATAATACATATTGCATAACATTCATGAAATAAATCCAAGTAATCAAACCCTCGCGTAGTGGTTCATTACAAGGTTTTTTCGACTCGGTAATACTACGTTCGCACTAGCACACTGGATCTAGATCGGCAGTTTGAACTAGATTCGAATTTTGAAGTGCGAACGCTAGCGACCTGGATTCGAACTAAATCGACTGTCTCCAAACTCGATTCACTGAATCCAGGACGTTATCTTGGGAGGGTCGATTTTCAAAAATTCCACTGAGTCGGACCATTTTCCATAATGGGTTGGTCGTCGACCTCCCTCGCCCCCCCCCCCCCGACTACGGGCCTGGAATCCTGTTTGGAGAACTCGATCGATGTTGCCAATATACACATTAATATGACCTCAGACCTGCCAACTTTCAGAAAATAAAAAGAGTAAAATACTTTCGTTATAATTAGGCCTATGCGAATTTATACAGGGTGATTCAGAAAGGTAGGTCAAGGATGAAATACCATGTACAGTTTTTCCTATAAACATGGGTCAGGAAATGCATCCTTACAGAGATAATGCAATTTGTACGAGGTAGTAAACACTGAAATGATACGCGATAGGCCTAATATCTCGAAGGCCACGTCCTTCATGATAGAATAAATAGTCCTACTTTAAGGATTTAATTTCCGTAATAATGTGTTCCATTGCCTACTCATGTAGGAGAGGGGGGGGGGGGGGGCTTCTAGAAATTAAGGCATCGTCTACTTAGGTCATTTTGCGCCTTTTACACAAGTTATATCTGTACGCAGCCCGGGACAAACACAAACATCCATGCCCACGGCGGGATTCGAACCCACAGCCAGGCGGACTCGAGAACTAGAAAGCCTACGCCCTAGCCCTCTCGGCCACCTGGCCGGCATGTAGGAGAGGAGTTCAACATTTCTCCAACTGGGAAATTATGAAAAAACATAAAATCCTTTATATAAAGCGTAAAATGGTATTAAAAGCGTAACTTTTATGTGTAAAACATAAAAGTTGGCAAGTCTGTGACCACCTCTCCTCGAACATGTTGGAACGTCCCGTGGTATGCAGATGAAAAATCATTGCATATCATTAAAAGCTGACAACAGCAGACGTGTAGTAGCATCCGTTAACACAGCAATTGTCGCCGTCATGGGCAGAGCAAGTGACCTGTCGGACCTCCAAAAGGGGATGATCATTGGCTATCAGTTCAAGGGGGGCAGCATTTCAGAAACGGCCACCTTTGTGAACTGCTCTAGGGCTGCCGTTGTGAAGGTGTACCGCGACTGAACGAACCAGACAGTTTCAAGCAACCGAGGAGGTAACTGTGGGGCCCCACGGGCCATCGATCCTAGAGGCGAGCGTCGGTCACGACGCCTGGCCAAGACCAATCGGCGTGCCACTGTTGAGCAACTGACACAGCAAATGAACAGTGGGGCCACTAGGCGTGTCAGCACCAAGACAGTGCAACGATCCCTCTTGAGGTTGGGGCTCCGGAGCAGGCGTATGGTAACAGCACCCATGTTGATGCCTGTGCATCGCCGAAAACGCCTCCAATTCGCATTGGACCTCGGCCGAGTGGCAAAGGGTTGCTTTCTCTGACGAGTCGCGGTTTCTGGTGAACAGAGTGGACGGACGATGGAGAATTCGCCGGGAAACATCTGAGAACAGGCATCCCGACACCATCGTTGGCAGACGACAGGCTGGTGGGGGAGGTGTGACTGTTTGGGGGATGTTTTCATGGTATGGTCTGAGTCCACTGATACCGCTGGAGGGTACACTGAATGTTGTTCGTTACCTGACGGTCGTCGCAGACTAGGTACACCCCTTCATGTCGACAGTATTTTCTCAGGATGATGGCACCTTTCAACAGGACAATGCTCTCTGTCATACTGCCAAAATTGTCCACGACTGGTTCGAGGAGCATGAGGATGAATTCAAGCTACTCCCATGGCCACCAAACTCCCCGGACCTCAACCCCATTGAACATTTGTGGGACCATCTCGATCGCCATGTCCGCAAACTGGACCCTCCACCACGCACGGTGATGGAATTATGGGATGTACTGAACGCCGAATGGTCCCAGATACCTGCAACCACCTTCCGAGGACTTATTGACTCTCTACCACATCGACTAGCTGCTGTGCTTGCCGCCAAAGGTGGATATTCCGGATACTAGCAGGTGGTCATATTAATGTGTCCCGATCCTGTAGATTCGTTCCTTCTCACAATCCCATGCATGATTATGTTTTCACAAAATGGCGTCCAAACAATCGATCGACTCGTGGTCCATATACTATTCATTAAAAAACAATTTTATTCGGCCTATGGCTTGAAAACTTGGATGGATTGAGACGACAAAAAGAAATTCGAACATGTACAATCCTTTGCACCTGTTGACACCATGAACAATTGGAGTTGTAAAGCTGGGTGGAGATTAATGTACAAGTTCCCTAACTGGATAGCAGCGCTGAAGTGCGAACACACTGTGGATCTGAAATGAATCCAATTTCTCAATGAATCTAGTTTGTGTCTGGATCGACTCGATCTAGTTCTGTAGTGCGAATGAGGTAAAGGCATCGAACAATTAACACGTCCATTTGCTGTTCTGGGAAGCCTAATACATCTTCTATCTTCTATCTATATAAAGAAGGATGTTTGTGGGTCTGTTTGTTTGTATGTTTTTTATACAAATCTACAGTTTTATTCCGATCTTGATAAAATTTCGCATACATGACCTTTAAAACATGAGGAAGGTCACTGTCTACCTCAGATTTCGGAAAAATAATAAATATCGATAAAAAATCGATATTCATGGTTATGGCAAGGCATATTAATGAGAAATATCTCATGACCAACAATGCAAGGCAAAGTTGGTACAACAATAGGTATCAACAATGGTATCAGCACGCAATTCGCAAACACACTGCATGAACCAACAATATGTATCTCATGACTAACAATGAAAGGAAAAGTTTGTGCAAGTGTAATTATCCCGGGCAACGCCGGGTACCTCTTCTAGTCATATATAATAAAGTTAGTATCCGCCGTGTGTGTGTGTGCCAATGAAGGTATTCATTGGTCCAGATAACAATGTAATCATCATTGTTTCCATCTTGGATTTTAAGAATCAGTATTTTTGCGTTTGTTGAAAATTGAAATTGAAAACATTGTTTCCATCATCATTATTATCATCATATATAATAAAGTTAGTATCCGCCTTGTGTGTGTGTCAAAAGATTACGTGAAGCCAAACGAAGAGTATCAATGACGGAGACAGAAAAGGAAAGAGTACGAGTGCATAAGAGAGTTCATGAGGCACAACGAAGAGCCTCAATGATTGAAACTGAAAGAGAAAGAATACGGGAAAATGGCAGAAAGCGTGAGGCAAATCGCCGTGCATTCATTAACGAATCTCAACGAACGGAAGAGCAAATATCACGAATAGTCCGCGAAATATTAACCAATGAATGTTCAATGTCAACACTGTTACAAGTGGAAGATGGAAACCCCAGCATGCTGTTGTCAGAAAGGTGCAGTAAGTCTTCCTGCATTTGAGTCTCCACCAGAAGATCTTAAGAATTTATTTCAAGATCACGTTTTCATTGAGAAGATACAGGTATTGGACATTGAAACTGAAACACCTGGTAGAAATCCAAAATCTTTATTTAATAAGGTGTTGGGGCACCGTGGGCAGCCAGCACAGCAGCAACACGTCTTGGGAAGGATCGGTAGAGGTCCTGCACAGTTTGCACCCCAAACCATTACTGATCCACCTCCGTGTTTGACTGTAGCTGCCAAACAGTCTGGGTTGTAGGCATCAGAGGGGCTCCTCCAGACGAATACCCTCCCTGTTGTTTGGAAGACAGTGTAGCTGGACTCATCCGAGAATATGACGCGTTTGAGGTCATCCAACGTCTAGGTTTTATGCGTCCGGTACCACTGAACCCGCTTGGAGGCATTTGTACTACTGATGAAAGGCTTCGGTATAGCAACCCTGCCATGGATGTTGGATTTATACAGGTAACGACGGATTGTCTTCGTGCACACAGGTTCCTGGAAGTGTGTATTCATTTCTGCGGTGATTTCTGCTGCGGTGGTTTTCCGCTTTCGTGCAACAATCCTGGTCAATGTCCTGACGTCTCTTTCCGACAACTTCCGTTTTCTCCTGCAGTTGCTCCTCCTGGACGTGGTTCGTCCTTCCTGTTCATATGCACACATCACCCTGGATACTGTAGCACGTGAGACATCACAAAGTGTGGCAGTTTTGGACACAGATGCACCTGCTAGACGCGCGCCAACAATCTGCCCTCTTTTGAAGTCGGATATGTCTCCCATTATAGCGCTCTGCACAGACAATTTGAAGCTTACTATCGAACTTTTCTACTGGAGTGACTACCAAGAACTCTGACATGTAATTCATTGATATGCATACGATTAATTACCTAGCAGAAGGTTATATTCAGCCCTGGGGGTATCCAGTGCTATTTGCGAAGGTGTTTCAATTTCAATGTCCAATACGTGCATACCATATGGTATTTGCATTCAGATCTCTAGGGAGCTTCCATCTCTAAGAACTTGCAGCTTGATGAAGACTTAGCAAATGGGAGAGATGGCATCTACATCTTCCGGATACAAGGAACCATGTGTCATCGTATTGGTTCACTACTTCCTCCACAGGAGAGAAGACCTTCATTTGCACAGATTTATATCTACGACACTGATTTACACATTGCAGCACATACTAGGTCCTCCATCATGGATGGTCTAGACCACAACATAGTGACTACAATTGAACAAATTCTACACAAAGTAAATCAATTTGCACGTTTGTTTCGGTCAGTTGGATTAGAAATTGGCACAAATGAAAACTTGCGGCTGCGGATCTTCGAGTCTGTCAGAACTGATTTACGAAGATACAATTGTCCTACTTCAAACGAGGTGGCTGCACTCATAGTAGATTGCGTATACGGTGACATGGAGCAGAGACTTTCAGAAGATGATTATTTCTGTGACCGAACCATTCTTGCTCCATTGAATGTAGATGTAAATGAGATCAACGATGAGGTCATGCGGAAGCTTCCGGGTGAACAATATGTCAATCGTTCCATTGATGGTGTCCATGAAAAAGAAGGACTAGATGAGACACTATCAATAAGAACTGTTCAATGGAATGAATCTGACAGTCATGCCTCCGCATCTACTGACATTGTGTGTTTCTGCACCAATCATCCTAATTCGAAATATAAATGGAGAGCAGGGTTTGTGCAATGGAACTCGCCTAAAAGTATGTCGGCTAACTAGAAGTTGTATTGACGCTAACAGGGTTCGTACACTTGATCAAAGATAAAATTCCATGACTTTTCCAAAACTTTTCAAGACAATTGAATACATTTTTCATGACCATAATCTTCTATATTTTTAAGAATAATATATTCATATCATTTATAAATAATTATTAAGTAAATATTAAATCTGTTCAAAAAAACTTTTCCAAAACTTAAGTCAGAAACCGTTGATTTTCCAAAACTTTCCAGGCCTGGAATTTTTTTCTTTTTCGATTTTCCAGAACTTTCCAGGTTTTTCATGACCCGTACGAACCCTGCGCTAAGATTCTCACTGGAGCATGAAAGGGAGAACGCGTATTCATTTCCCGTATCACTCATCAGTGAAGACGAGCGCATGCCTTTCATGCTGAAACGTCGACAGTTCCCAGTCCAAGTTGCATTTGCCATGACAATCACTAAAGGACAAGGACAATCGGTCCAGCGTTTGGGAATCTATCTGCGCCATGAAGTATTTACTCATGGCTACATGTATGTAGCTCTCTCACGATGTACCTCCAAACAGCATGTAAAAGGATACTTAATCCTTGCGGCTTGGTTACGACCCCGGCTGGGCGGGGCCCGGTAAGCTTGTCTATATATATAAAGAAGGATGTTTGTGGGTCTGTGGGTCTGTTTTTTATACAAATCTACAGTTTTATCCCGATCTTGAAAAAAATTTCGCATACATGACCTTCAAAGCATGAGGAAGGTCACTGTCTATCTCAGATTTCGGAAAAATAATAAATATCGATAAAAAATCGATATTCATGTTTATGGCAAGGCATATTAATGA
>JAHWFO010046846.1:0-12424 GCA_023313115.1 Rhysida immarginata | reverse complement strand
CACAGGAACGGCCACGTCGACGTTTTCTTATATTGTACAGAGTATAGATACAATTTATTATTATTATTTATTATTCATTACTTAAGGAATTTACCGGCTTTTTCGATGGCCAAGGACTCTTTTTAAGGTCCTAGTTGCATTGCACTTGGTATGTTTTGGATGAGGATTATGAGCCCCTAATGGTATTCTACTACTGCTACTTTGGCATCGATATTTTGCCTGAAAAACAGAGTGGTAAAAAATTCGCGTAAAAAATTACCGATAAGATCGATGGAGACCTCTAAAGCCACCCTATGAATTACTCTCTCTCTTTCCCTCCCTCCCCATCCTGCTCACTCATTTTCATCAATGGACTGGCCACTTGAGAGGTCTCGATTTCATCTCTTTCAACTTCAATAAGCCTACTAACTTACAAAGAATAAATTTTTGCGTCCTGCTTCCATCTCTGTTGGTTCAGTTTTTGATAATCGCCAAGTCACTTTATTTGCATTTGAGAATTCGGTAACAAAAGACTTAATTTCATCCTCCGATTTACATGGATACCATAATCTACATTTAGATTCAGCCTCTGTGGTTTCAAATGAGCAAATATGGCATTCAGCTACAAAGCCACTAGGAAAGGTCTGCTTCTGTTAACAGATAAATATGTATAAGAATCAATAACTGTTACAGCTAGCGATAATCTAAAAGTATGAATACTTACAAACAGGATCTTCGAGTTTCTCACATGGACCAGCGTAGGAAGCCGCCATGTTTTCACGTAGACGAACGAGGAGAGCCTGCTGCTATGTAATTGGTCGATCAAGCCTATGGAGCCTTATCTTAGTTACAAAAACGATATTCGCGTGCTGTGGCAGTTATAAGGGCCCAGGGTTTTACGTTACAATCTTACAGATTATTAAATTTTTTAAAACTATTCAGAATATTATAAATAATTTTTCCACACAAATATTGCTTGTTTAATGAGTCTCATAGTTGTCAAAAGTAATATCCATTTAAGTAATGGATCAAACAGTGTGGGAATGTAATATGCTCTTTCTCTACCACCAAAATGAAAAAAAATTTGGTATTTAATGAGTTTCAACATCTTAAATTTTATACGGATTTTTTCCTGATCTCAATACAATATTATACTCAAATAAATTGACTATTTTAAGTCGTTTATATATTTGATCCACAGATAAATTTCTTAATGGAGTATCATTTTTTAACGTTCACATTACTCTCTTTTGCATATCAATTAAGTTCGACGAAATTTAATAATAGTAATCCATATCTTAAATGTTATTCCACAAATGCTCTATACAATATTATTCTTATTGATAGAGGACTGTACATAGCGCAAAAATATAATTTAAATATTGATTTCTGTTTTAAATTAGGCACATGTGCCGACCGTGTCATTTTTGCATCAAAGTTTAATTCTAGATATTTAACTATTTGGACTTTTTGTATCCATGGAGACTTGCACACCGAATTCCTTCCATTCATTTTCTACAGAGTATAACTAGTTTCTTAATAACAACGGTCAAATTAGGAATTCATAATATGTGTTTTTTTGTTATTAAAAATTAATTTATTTTTCCAAATCCAATCTACAATTTTATTTAAATTATGTTGCGTCAATTCTGAAGCAGTTTCTTCATTTTTATGCATCGTGAACAATGCTACATCATCTGCATACATGAACACTTGATTATAAACTCATGTTTGAATAAATTTCAACCAATGCAAATTACAATATGTTATGCAAAAGATTAAAATTTCAGTCGCTACGCATGCATGGGCTGAGCGGGACGTTGAAAATACTCTATGGTTATCTGTTAATGGTAAACGTTAGGTGAGATGTAACGATGCCTCTTTCAACGAAAGCGAGCGACATTTCAACAACTTTCGCAGTTTGAACGGGGAAGAATCATCGGTCTTCGTGAAGAAGGATTTTCCTATTGTGCATTAGCATCTCGTGTGTAGCGTAACAGTAGCACAGTGATACGAGTTTGGAAGCAGTGTACCAAGGAGAACCAGACAACTCGCAAATCCGGGAGTGGATGCCGAAAGGTGACGTCAACGCACGATGATAGATACCTGGTCCGCATGGCGCTGACGGACCGTACAGCTTCCTCTAGATAGTTGGCAACACATTGGTCCACTGCTGCAGGTGTACTCTGCTTCGTCAATTTGTCGACGTCTGTTGCACCGTGGACTGCGTGCAAGAACTTTATACAGGATCCCTCTGACGCAAAAACATCGACGCCTACGGCTGCATTGGGCTTATGAACACAGAGACTGAGGTGCAGAATGGCAAGAAGTGTTTTTTTTCTGGCGAATCCCGCTACCGGTACCATGATGTCCGCATTTGTGTTAGGCGCTATGTCGGTGAATGCTACCTTCTGGAGTGCATTATTGAACATCATAGTGGACGGATACCCGAAGTTATGGTTTAGGGTTGATTGCGTATCATGGGCGATGTCAGCTGCGGCAAAATATAAATAATCTTAACACCAATCGGTACATCAGTAAAGTGCTGTAGCTCGAACTCGTTCCTTTCCATCAAGGCATTCCTGGAGTGATCTTTCAACAGGATAATGCCGGCCTACATATTGCAAACAATGTTCAAGACTTCTTTTCAGCAGAAGACATACAGATTCTTCCTTGGTCTGCTTATTCGCCGGATATATCGCCTATTGATCAATGTGAACAAGAAAGGATCGACAGGCAAGGATAGAGAAAATAAATAAGAAAAGTATTCTGAACTGGAAAACTTATCGCAGTGGAAAAAAACCTTGTAAATTATAGTTCCATTA
Organism: Rhysida immarginata; assembly: GCA_023313115.1. Taxonomy (NCBI): domain Eukaryota; kingdom Metazoa; phylum Arthropoda; class Chilopoda; order Scolopendromorpha; family Scolopendridae; genus Rhysida; species Rhysida immarginata. Next base: position 9,620 of record JAHWFO010046846.1, on the reverse strand, counting down.
GTAAAACACATTTCGGATTGGAAAACAAAAGTCAATGTTCGTAATTGCAACGCAAAGTTCTGGAGAGACGTGAAAGCTTCCTACTGACGTCGATGACGAAACACTCGGTAGTGGAGTGGGCGATGATACGACTGGTAACGATCGCTAAATAACTCTCCAGGCAGGATATACGAGTATATAAAACTAGGACACAACTCGTGCTGCACAGTTGTTGAACAAATAATTATTAAATGAAGACACAATACATCGAAGACACTCAAACTTGTACGTAAAGTATCAATGCATGCTATACACAAGATGCTGTCTCTTTGTCTATGTAACTTTAGAGTCCACACAATTATAATTCACTAATGATTGCACTTACATTTATGCACAGCTAATCGAGGATGTATTGGCACTTAATGCACATTAACTTCAACACACAAAATACGACGAATCTTGGTTCTACGTAGAGAGTAGAAAACAGTTCAAGTTTCAATAGCACACAATGAAGAAATTTAGGAGTAGATAAGGACTTGATCGGGTCTGAATGGAATGTGGAGGGGGTGATTTCTCGAAAGATCAAAGGATGCCGACACTTTTTCTTTTGTTCTCAACCTGCTCTGGAATGCGCTAGGGTCCCCTGGGACCCTGTCCCTTGCTTCCTGCCCCCGGGCTATTCGGCAGGGTGTGTCTCTGCTTTTCTAAGGCATTATCTTTTTTGGTCATACTCTGGCCCTCCGTTGTGGATTTTTGAGGGTTTGTCCTTTTGAGTGTGGTTCTTGTTTTGGGTGTTGTCACTCTGCTTGGGTGTTGGCCCACCTGTTTTGGGCGCTGGTCCTCTCTTTTGGGTGAGGTCTTGTTTGCGCGTTGGTCCTTTTTTGGGCGTAGTCATGTTTTGGGTGTGGTCATTTATGGTCTTTTGGGTGTGGTTTTATTTACCTTTGATTACTTTTTGATCAGGTTTCCAATTATGGGTTGGTCACACAGCTGGCTGATGATCTTTTCTTGATTAATCACGTGATGGCAGCCATGTTTAGGTGGCCTAAGGCTGAAATAAAATTATTTTCATAATCCTCTGATGTACCCCTGGTGCTGGTGCTGGTGCTGGTGCTGGTGCTGGTGCTGAGCACCAGTACCATTGTGGCAGATAAGACGGATCCTGATGCTCTTAGCAAAATCCACTTACATGATTCTGTCTCACAAGTGAACACCTGTTGACGCCCTTAAATACCCACCTAAATGGGTAGGGGTTGGTATACTGGTACCTCAAATTGATTACCTAAATACTAATTAACTATTGTTTCTCCGGTAACCAAATTTTTTCCAAGCTCTTTTACAGTTTCTTCTAAATATAACTACTGCTGTTTCAAGGTGTATTGTTTTGTTTTTAAATTTTCAACTAATTGCTACATTGTTTCAATTGACAAGTGTGCCTCTGAGTAGGGACTAATGCTGTCTAAAAGGGTGGGTCTGAACTCTCATATACCTGTTTATAAATAAATAAATACAGATATGTTCTTTACATAACTTAATTTAAATTTTGGTCATCGATAATCAAACAGGTTTAGCTAAACAAACAAATCATTCTGAAAAAGAGACACATGAATGGTTAAGAGGTGTGAGAGCTTATACACTGCATAAACCGGTGCGTCATCATTACCCACGTAATCGCATGCGTGTATATGCGCCATTTGAACAATTTCAAGTGGACTTGGTTGATCTAACCAGTCTGTCAAAACAGAACGGTGGTTATAAATTTTAACTTACCTGCTTCGATGTTTTCTCGCGCTATGCGTGGGTCATTTCTCTAAAAACGAAGAAGGGGCTTGAACTTCAGAAAGCCTTTCAAAAAATTTTCACACTCAGCTGTGTTCCTGTAAAAGTGAACAGCGATAAAGGGAAGGAGTTTTTAAACAAGCGCGTTCAAGATTATTTTAAAGAACTCGACATCGATTTCTTCACCACAGAATCAGATTTGAAAGCTGTTACGAGTGAACGATTCAACCGTACGTTAAAAACGAGGATGTTTAAGTTTTTTACATTTACCAACAAACACAGATACATCGATGTCTTACCTGATCTCGTGTTAAGCTACAACCACCGCAATCACAGAGCCCTGGGTATGGCGCCAACTGATGTCAATGAACGAAATGCCTCAGCTCTATGGTTGAAACAACCGAGTTATTATACAGCAGCACCACAAAGAAATCCAAGGTTGCAAATTGGAGATTACATACGTATTTCGAAAGTGAAAAACATATTTGATAAAGGCTATCTTCCAGACTGGACCGAGGAGGTGTTTGAGGCTTCAAAAATCATTTATATAAAACCTGTTGTGTATAAAATTAAAGATTACGATGGCAGCGAGTTCTCAGGTGTATTCTACGATCAGGAGTTACAAAAGGTGAAAAAGCCTGAAGTTTTTAACATTGAACAGATTATTTGCTGGTGCACAAGGCGCAGTGTTCGCGAAGCTTTTGTGAAATGGCAAGGTTACCCTGCCAGCATGAACAGCTGGGTACGAGAGATAGATCTTTTAAATGCTTGACAAGTGGCGATTAACAACAGTTGGGTCCGAGTACAGCCATCATGTATGGAGACACAGATTTTTATGTTACGTTACCATCAAACACACCTACTGGTGAACAAATTCATTCCAATACAACAGCTCATTTTATTACAAGACTGCCGAGTACGCTACGTTTCCAGGGGCGATGGGAGGTTGGTTTATCGGAAACACATTTCCCAGCCCTCTTCAAGAACATTACGACTGTAAACAACACTTTCGAAATAGGTTTCAAGTATGATCTCATAGATGAACAAATTGATTTCAACATTGTTTCACCAGTAAGAATTCTGACACTCCAGTCTTTCATAATCAAAGTTGAATTGGTGTTACAAGCCTATTTGAAAGATGTTCTCTTTTACCATAACACTTCTTTAGACCAAAACGTCACCATGAGTTTGCCTCTGAATGTCTGGATTCGCTTTAACACTCCCGAATTCTGTAAGGTTTTCAATGTTTCGCTAAATATATTCTACAAGGAACGTTTCTCTCTATCTCCGGATTATAACCTGTCGTTTAAGTGGGTGTCCGATTTTTCTGTTATTTTAAGGTATCCCAAGTCGGCACCTCTGTACCAAACAATTGTTGAATTTAAGAGTACCAAAGTGCAAAGTAGGGTCGCCGTTATTGATTTTCTAAAAGATACTTTTAGAACGGCGGGTATCGAGACAAAGATGGTTAATGATCTTGTATTGTTTACGGGGTCCTCAACATGGTTCATTGAATTCCCAGCAACTGTCAACAGTGGATTTATACCTGATAGGTTTCTGAACAAGAAATTGAAAACGCCTATTACTATGCCCTTAAATGACACAGATAACGGATTTATCGGTTGTGTTATATTTGATCCACCTGACACTCCAGAACAGTGTATCTTAAAAATTCCTGAAGGGTATTATGATAGTCGTAGGGACGTTGTTGAGGCGCTCGTTAAGTTGATTCCATTGAAAGAACAGGCTTTTTACAAAATCAATCTCACACCTAACAAATGTTTTCATTTCAAAGGCACAGAAGGCCGCTATATTAGTTTTATCGAGGGTTTATGTTATACATTGGGTTTACAAGCTGAACTTTCCGACTTGGAACTCGTTATTGGTGAGGGTTCAACCCCAATAGATATTACACGTGGCATACTGGTTATTATCTGTATACAGACATCATACGGCCGCAGGTTGTGGGTAACGCATTTGCTCCGCTCCTAAGAACCATACCCGTTTCACATGCCAGACGAGAAGTGATTTATCAGGCTTTTCATTCACCCGACTACTTTCCCTTAAGTAAAAATGTCATAGACACGACTGAAATCGCAGTTCATTCAGACCATGGGGATTTGCTGCCGTTTTTAACAGGCAAAACCGTAGTGAAATTACATTTTCGTGAGAAACAACTGTAGTGCGAGGTTGATTTCTTTTTTCTCTCCTCCTCAATTACTTCAAAGTGCATATCCCCCATTAATCCGAGCCAAGAAGTAATTTCGCGTTACTATTTAAACCAGAAAGGGAATGGCTTACCTGTGTTTAGAGTGTCGGTTTTCCAGAGAGGCAATGGGATTGGTTCAGTATTTTCAAATCTGTTTCACTTTGCAACACCTTTACTGAAATCCATGGGTAAGATTCTCGGTCGACATGCCCTAAAAGGGCGGTGTTTCCGTTTTTAATGATGTGATACATGGTCAAAATTTCAAACAGTCGCTGTCATCACGAATGAAAGAGGCTGGAAGTAATGCCATGCAGGAAATGGGTGCTAGAGTTCAGAGAGGTAGAGGCCGTGTTAAAAGACGAAATTCAGCATTTCCTACTCATTCACATGTAAAAAGGCCCAGAGGCAACAGCGTGGAGACCCTTCTAAAGAGTGAATACAGACAAAGAAGTCGAGTGCAGCGTTCAAAAAAGCTGAAAAACAAGCAGAAGAAACAGAAGAAGAAGAGGAAGAAACAGAAGAAGTCAACAAAAACACCGGCAAAATTACGTTCTAAGCCAATTTTAAACATACGTCCTTTATCATCAGTTTTCGCCTAATACATACGTAATCATGGCAACAATGATACACCAGCTGAGAACTGAATGTCTCAACAGCGATCTCGACATTTTTTCTATACCTCACACAAGCGGCCAACAGGAAAAGAGACACATCACGGGGTACCAACCAACAGCCATCATCAGCCAAGACGGTCCTATTGAATTCTACGTACCTTGTTTGGCAGATTTTTACACGGATCTCGATCATACTACATTAAGTTTAGAAGTCGTTATCAACAAAGGGGATGGACAGTTACCAGCTGGTGATAAATCAGGACCTGTGAACCTTTTCTTACATTCGCTATTCTCACAAGTCGATTGCTATCTGGGTGATACGTTAGTTAGTCATAGTCATAACTTATATCCATACAGAGCTTATTTTGAAACTCTTTTGAACTATGGTCAGACTTCTAAACAAAGTCAACTCACAACAGCTGGGTATTGTAAAGACACGGGTGGAAAAATGGACAGTGCTGACGATACAAACAATGGGTTTAAGTTACGTAAAAAACTAGCATGAAACGGCGTTTACTACATGGAAGGCCCGCTCGATGTAGACATCTTTTGGCAGTGTCGATTGCTACTAAACTCTACGGATTTTCGTCTGAAGCTTTACAGAAGTAAACCCTCCTTTGCTCTGATGTCTGATGTAGCTAATCCAAATTATCAGATTACAATCTGAAAAGCAACGCTAAAATGTTGAGAGAGTTAAAGTTAACACAGCCACGCTATTAGCACATGCGAAGACTCTGCAAACAACTAACGCGTTTTACCCTATCGGACGGGTTGAAATGAGGTCAGTGAGTATTGCTACTGGAACTAGAAACCACGTCATAGAGAACCTAATTACTAGTCAGATTCCCTCCCGGTTGATTTTTTGCATTTACATCGAGTGAAGCCCAGAATGTTTCTTTTACTTCGAATCCATTCAACTTTCAACATTTCAATCTATCTTTCTTCTCCCTGTCATTGGATACTATGCCGAATTCCTCTAAATCCTCTGACGCCGAATTTTTCCTCTGTGTCATACTTGAGAGAGTTTGTTCATTCCATGAAGGCACTTGGGATTTGGAAAGAAGACAGAGATGTTGACATCAGTCAGTCCGATTACGGTTCTGGTTACACATTTCTGGCCTTTGATTTTTCGGGGGACAGGAATTATTATACAGATAGATATAACCTTATACGTGACGGTACATTAAGCGTTGAAGTTCAGTTTTCCGAGCTTTTAGCTAATACGGTGAATCTGATTGCATATTGTCAATATCAGAATCTCCTGGAAATCATTAAAGACAGAACCGTGAGCTTCGATTTCACGAATTAAGGTCGATGGATACGCAAGAGCTATGGAGGGCTCTCTCGAGAGATCCATTCACATGTACTATGGCAAGAGGTGTTTTCCCAGCAGATTTGGTGCTTCAACTCAAACCTCTTCAACCATCTTTACTCATTGCTAAGACGGATGATTCCAGTAAGCCAGGCTCGCATTGGATGGCTTTTTTATACCGTCCAGCAAACAAGCATACATCTTTGATTCTTTCGGAATGTTTCCTCAACCACAATTCCAACCGTTCATGCTTATGTACGCAAAAAAATGGATCTACAACTCGAGAATAGTGCAACATCAGATGTCTGACACATGCAGTCATCACTGTCTACATTACCTGAAATTAGCAGCCAGGGGTTATTCTACGGCAGACATCTTGAACAACACTTATACAAATGAACTGCTTTTAAATGACTTACTCGTGAAATATGAAATCATCCAAGACGAATATACTAGTGGCTCTGAATTTAATACCTGTCAAAAGGCCAAATGGAACCAATGTTGCAAACCTTTAAATTACTCTGTTTAATTATTCTAATTATTATTATTATTATTATCTGTTTTATTCAATTTCTGTATATTCATTTGTTCAAATAAACTTTAGTATTCAGATTGAATTTGTGTTTGTTTGTGGTTACTTTTCATCTCTAATAAATAAATAAATAAATAAATAAATACATACATAAATAAATTACACAATCAATGGTTTTCATACATTGAATTACATTTTATTCAAATTTTTTTTTTTTTTTACAGACGATAAAATAAATTTTATCATTTGCAATACAACCTAATTTTTTACGTTAAATTGTTATTGATCATAATGTAACCAAGGGAGCTTTGGCGTGTCAGGTGCATGCGCAGGGCGGTACACAGGATTCAGGATTAATTCTTCAGGGATATTGACATGATTTATCACGTTGGTAAACAGGGTTCTCCCAGGTAGAGGTTTCTTCAGGTCGGGGATGGGTGATAATACGTCTTGTATTAAACTATTAATGTTCGAACCTCGTATTGATTTCCCTCCAATTGACACAGTTCCTTTTTTATTCCATGTGATAACATCAGATCTCTTTCGTAGTGTCTCTATGAAACGTGTACGTGGGGAGGGCTGCTCAACAGGCAAACTCACGATGTTTCCCGGTCGTCCGGCCTCGTCGTAGGCCTCTTCGAATCAGCTAACCATGGTGATATCACGGTCAGCGAGGGTTTTTTCTTTTAAGTCTGCAGACGTGAGAAAATCGGGTGAATAGATGAGTTGTTGTGGATACAGATAAGTAGGTGTTTCTTGAAGGGATGGCGGTGACGACGTTTGAGGCATTAAAGACGGGTTTGAAGATGTTTGAGGTTCGGTTTGGGTTGAAAGACTTGTTCATTTCGTATGAGCTTCACGACGCCTTGCTCTTAGATATTTTTGAAGTGTATTTATTTATTTATTTATTTATTTATTTATTTAGTTAAGTATAGTGCATCGGAGCTCGTCTAAGACCAGTATGGTATTACACCGACAAGTTAGGTCTTAGGGGCTCCATCATTCAAATTACAAACGTGATGTAGCAGAATGAATACAGAATGAAATTTTAAAAATAAATAAAAAAATACATAATAAATATGGGTTAATGTCAGTTTTTTGAAGTGAAGGATTGTCTAATTTAATGAATACATAATATATATATAAAGTTGCAAATTATTAAGTAGATAAATTTAATTATCAACAAAGATTATCAATATATATATATAAGAAATGATACAATCTCATTAATACATTGGCAAAGAATAAAGTTATATAAGGTTAAGATTAGAGGGAAGAGGAGAGGCTGGATGTATTTAGAAAGGGCTTTAACTTTCTTTTAAATGAGGCAGGGGTTGGAGCTTGCTGCAGATGTTCAGGTACACGGAACCCACCAATTTATACCAGCAACAGAAACACAGTTGTTATGATAATTTCGACGGGTTAATGGGCATCTTATTGAGGAGGCAAATCGGGTAGGGTAATTGTGAAAATCTTGTTGATGATGTATTATTGGAGGATTAGATACAATTAAATTTCCATTAATAATTTTAAATATAAACGTAAGTAATTGTTGGATATATATTTGAGAAATAGTTAATATTTTATAGTATTCAAAGTAGGGCGATACATGAGAACGTATTGGGAGCTTCAAAAGAATCCTAAGAAACCTTTTTTGGATGCGTAGGATTTTTGTTAAGTTAAATTTAGAGGTAGAGCCCCAGAACTCTATTCCATAGCAGATAGTTGAATGTATCAGTGTACTGTATAATAGCAATAATATTCTAGATGGAAGATAGTGATGCTGCGAGATTATGCCAAGAGTCGTTTACTAAGAGTCTTAGATAATTCTTTTACGTGATTGTTCCATGATAAATCCGGGAAATATGCAATCCTAAGAATTTAACAATTTCAGTAAAGGATAGAGGTTGAGAATTGTAGTAAATGGGTAATTCACGAGGTATCTATTGTTTATTCCGTTGTGCAAAGATCATGTATTTAGTTTTATTAAGGTTAAGAGATAATTGATTTAATTGGATCCAATTACTTAAGATAATCAGGGATTGATTGATAGAAGTTTGTAGATTCGCAATTGTACTATCAGCATAAGAGAGAGTAACATCATCAGCATACAAGATAGTGAAAGAGGGCGAAAGAGCATGTGATAAGTCATTTATAAAAAGGCTGAAAAGCAGCGGAGATAGTATTGATCCTTGGGGAACACCTAGGTTACGTACTAAAGTTCTGGAGGTTATATTTCCTAAAGTTAAAGTTAACTGTCGATCGGTTAAAAATTCAGTTAGCCAGTTTAGTGGGGGACCCCGTATGTTATAGAAGTTGGAAAGTTTATAAATCAGGAGGTTTATTGGGACAGAATCAAAGGCTTTTGAGAAGTCTAGGAATATAGAAATTACATGCCTGTTTTCGGTCATATTCATTGTTATATATTCTATTAATTCATAAATAGCAGTGTCGGTACCACGTTTTGGTGTAAAACCATGTTGTGCCGAGGAGATTAATTTTTTACTAAACACATAGTTAGATAAACGACTAAAATAAAGTCTTTCAAAAATTTTAGAGAATACAGGAATAATTGAGATGGGTCGATAGTTACCAAAGTCCATTTAATTTCCTTGTTTAAATATAGGGATAATCTTAGCACGTCGAAGAATTTTAGGAAAGGTTCCACAAACAATAGAGGTGTTAAAAATGTGAGACAGGGGAGTTGCTAAGCTAGAGGCTACTGATTTTATTATATCTGCTTGAAATCCGAGGGGGTCAATACTAACCGAAGGTTTTAGTTGACGTATAATTTTTATAATTTCTTCGGGGGAGGTTCAGATGCACATTCAAATTTGATGCTTTAAAAATCCCATTGATTTGAGAATCCAGTTGTTTATTACGTTTTTTTTCAACATCATTAACCACACTAGGTTCAACCTTAGGTTGACCATGTTCAACGGGACGCGATGACACAGGGACGCTCTGGACCGTAGCGTGAAGGAAACTTTGATATTCTTGAGCAGGTAGTAAAATGTACTTTTGCATGTTCTTAACTAATTACTTTATTCAAAATAGGTGCAGCTACGTCCTAACAAAAGTGGTAGCAAGAATCCGTTCCCACGTTGGTTCAGATAAGTTTTCTTGGCCCTTAATGAAATTTTTTTTATGGGCTAAACCTTTTATTTTCCGCAAATGCTGTTTAATGGGTGGTGT
>JAHWFO010046843.1:0-13361 GCA_023313115.1 Rhysida immarginata | reverse complement strand
TATATATCATGACCAACAATGCAAAGGCAAAGTTTGTGCAAGAATAGGCCCGTCGTATTCGCATCAGCAATGGTTTCAAAGCGCAATTCACCAATAACAATGAGCACAAAATTATTCAAAAATTATAACAATGAATATAAAATGATGATGCAAAGACAGAACATTCGTTTCCAAGAATTTTTAATAATGAACAGGAAATGGATATAGATAGGGCAGTCTCTCTCGATGAGGCAAAGGGGGTACACGTGTCTTCCTTCTGCTCCCTAACAAGCGTTCATACGATTGGGAAAAGTGTGTGTGTTTCTTTGTGTATGTGTGAGTGTTTACCTACATGCGTAATTATCCCGGGCAACGCCGGGTCCTCTGCTAGTTGTTGATACTTCTTGTTGCAAAAACTTTGTCTTGCATTGTTGGTCATGAGATATTTCTCATTAATATGCCCTGCCATAACCATGAATATCGATTTTTTTTATCAATAATTATTTTTTCGGACTCTGAGGTAGACAGTGACCTTCCTTATGCTTTGAAGGTCACGTATGCGAAATTTTATCAAGATCGGAATAAAACTGTAGATTTGTATAAAAAACAAACAAACAAACCCACAAACAAACATCCTTCTTTATATATATAGAAGAAGACTAGCAGAGGACCCGGCGTTGCCCGGGATAATTACGCTTGTAGGTAAAAAGAACGACCTCAAAAATCTAAATTAAACCTCCAAATTGGTTAAATAATAACTCAATCAGCGAAGTAACTATCCATTCTAAGAAAAATCTGAAAGACAGGAATTTACCTCTTCACTGAAAAAATCCAGTCTAGGTGACATACCGGGACTTGATTTGCCGAAGAAAAAAAATTTAAAGGCACAATGGATGGACCTCTCCAAGAATGCCTTCTAGTCTATATGATTTTTTACTCACGTAATCTTAATTTAGATGTACATTTGATGTTGTTGCAATTTCCTTTCTTCTTTCGATGTCTTGAAGCAATAATTAGCCATTCATCACTTTGTGTAGTCCAGCAGTCGCCGATTCTTCTATTTACTTGCTCACCATTTGCTCAATACAGCACGGAGCTAAAGGAGTGCTTCCTCTATCGTCTTTCACTGTTTCTCAATAGTCTGCTAACTCATTATCTCTAGTTACTGATCATTTTTAAAGATTTTCAAGAAATAGTTAAGTACTAAGAATTCTCTTTTCTAAAAAAAGCCTGAATAACACGAATTCTATGCATTGAATTCTATATTGCACAAACTTTGCCTTCCATTGTTGGTCATGAGATATATATTGTTGGTCCGTGCAGAGTGTTTGTGAATTGCGTGTTGATACCATTGTTGATATTTATTGTTGCAAAAACTTTGTCTTGCATTGTTGGTCATGAGATATTTCTCATTATTATGCCCTGCATAAACATGAATATCGATTTTTTATCAATAATTATTATTTTTTCGAAATCTGAGGTAGACAGTGACCTTCCTCATGCTTTGAAGGTCATGTATGCGAAATTTTATCAAGATCAGAATAAAACTGTAGATTTGTATAAAAAACGTACAGACAAACAGACCCACCCACAAACATCCTTCTTTATACAGGGTGTTTCAAAATTATGTACAATAAATTTAGTGAAATATTCTTCAAGTCAAAAGAAGACGAAAATGTTCTATAGCACTTTGTCTGGAAACGATTTGTTTGCGAGTAATCCAATATCATACAGTAGGGAAGCACGGTAGTTAGCGGACGATATTTTAGCAGTTCCAGCGTTTCGACCCAACACTAGGTTGAGTGGTTTGTTCCATTTAAACCTACTTTAGGGTTGTTCCATTAGTTGTGTACGGTTGTTTCCATTACTGTAGTTTCACTACTGTACATCCACTAGGAATATCAATTTCAGAACGTTTGCGTGCTTTGACATACGCATTACGATTTACGTAAAAAAAAGTCATGTACACGTATTCCAGTGCAGAATACACTGACATGCACCTAATGTATGGTCTTGCGGACGGAAATGCTGTGGAAGCAAGAAGACTCTACCAAGAACGCTTTCCGAATAGACGTTTGCCAAATAACCGAACATTTGTATCTGTCGACAGACATTTGAGGGAGCGTGGTTCCTTTGGCCGTCAAACAGGACAAGGGCGGCCTGTAGCACATTCTCCGGATGAGGAGGATGTGATAATTGACATCATACATGATGAACCACAGACAAGCACCCGTCGTATTTCTTCCATGGTACACATTCCGCACTCATCTGTTTGGCGCATTCTTCACCGTCAGCTTTTGCATCCATACCACCTGCAACTGGTTCAGGCACTGAACCCAACGGACTATCCACACCGACAACGATTTTGCCAATGGATACAACGTCGTCATGCTGCAGACCCTAGTTGTCTCAGCCAGATACTTTTCACGGACGAAGCAACCTTCACCCGGACAGGAATCGTAAATTCTCACAACCAGCACCATTGGGCAGATGCTAACCCGCATGTTACCAGAGCTCGAGCGCATCAAGAGCGTTTCTCCGTGAACATTTGTGTGGAATTGTCGGAAATAACCTTATTGGCCCTTATGTGTTGCCGCCACGATTGACTGGGCGAACGTATGTTTTGTTTCTGCAGAATGCATTGCCAGAATTACTGGAAGATGTTCCTCTTTTGATAAGATCTAACATGTGGTTCATGCATGATGGCGCTCCAGCACATTTCAGCCATGTTGTGCGAGCACACCTTAATGCTGCATACACGAATCGGTGGATAGGTCGAGGTGGACCGGTAGCCTGGCCTGCAAGATCACCCGACCTTAATCCCTTGGACTTTTTTCTGTGGGGTCATGTGAAAACGATCGTCTACAGCACAGAAGTTCCTAACATTATGGATCTGCGACAACGAATTGAAAATGCATGCCAAACCGTTCGTAATGCTGGCGACGAACTCTTCCATGACATCAGACGGTCGCTCATGCAACGAGCCGAAGCGTGCGTGCGAGCTGGTGGCGGGCACTTTGAACAATTCCTGTAATTTGGAGCCACGTGTTTAGTTGGCCGTATCGCGTAAATAAATCGTTTCCAGACAAAGTGCTATAGAACATTTTCGTCTTCTTTTGACCTGAAGAATATGTCACTAAATTTATTGTACATAATTTTGAAACACCCTGTATATGAAAATGATTATTTGTTTGTTTGCTTGCAAGTGTGAATTATTAGCCGGTCGTGTTTGCTTCAATAACCTGCTTGTCGTGTTTGTATGTTGCTTCGACAATGGTTATTGAGCCGTGGTCGACGAAAAAAATGGGCCCCGGCACTGACACGAAAAAATACCGATTGCTAAAATCCAAGATCAAACAATGAAGGTTACATTGTTGCTTCTACTAAGAAGATCAGGTGACTTTTCAGTGCCAGGGCTACGATGCTTGCCTTAACGACTCACTGTTTAAGAAGGATAATTATAAAAAGTGATAAATAAATAAATAATTAAACATCAGTATTATTTCTTATTTTTATTAAAATCTTTGCGGAGATATAAGAAATTATGCTAAAACAAATAAGAGAATACAACTTCTAGAGCGTGCAGCTGCTTAAGCTTTTGCTGAAAAGGTAAAAGTATTTTCCTTAATGAGCTAATAACTGGAGAAAATTTATTTTTCATATGGATTTTGTAATGTAGTATCTTCCTTTAGAGAAGATATACATAATGTTTATTTAAACATATTAGGAAATTATAAATATCTCAACTGATTGTGTGAGAGGGTGTCACAAAATTTGGGAGGTCTGTGCAAGAAAACCGACCAAATCGCAGTTCGGTTGGGAGAAGGAAAACATAGAAGAGAGAGAGAGAAATAGAGCAGACAAAGAAAGAGAAACAGGCCGAAAGAAACAGCGTCGTATGCTAAGGGAAAAAAGACAGAAAAGATTTGGAGAGAGAAAGAAGGAGATTGGCCAGATAACAGTGATTGGAAGAGAGAAGGAGAAAGAACCAATGGGAAAGCGAGTGAGAGACAGAAGGAGACTTGGAAAGGAAGAGAGAGAGAGAGAGAGAGAGAAAGAGAGAGAGAGAGAGAGAGCGAGAGCGCGCAAATGGAGTTTTCGATGAGAAAGGAGGAAATAAAGGAGTAGTCGTGTCCTGGCTATCTTCCCGGGGACTCGGAGTCAAGAGGTTCTTCTAGGCGGGCATGCGAGCAGCAGGTTAGGCTTTTCAATTTATTTCAAGGCAATAAAGCCCCGAGTAAACCTCGCTGGCACGTGTTCCGCGGGAAACGAGAAGTATTAGCCTCCCGGGAACCACAAGGGGAAGAGCAGTCGAGAGCACGAGCTGTTGTCCGAGGAGATGCAAATTTGACAGGCGATAATGCGTCGTTAGGTTCGGCGGCCAAATTTCCTATGCTATCAGTTGGCAAAAAGGCCGAATGCAACGTCGATTCGGAAAAGAATTCTGAGGCGTGGAAGAACGGGCAGGAGAGCGATTATACGTCGTTAGGCCTAAACGTCAGAGGAGATGCGCACTCGATATATGCAGAGGCACATACAAAAAGGCATCGTCATAAGCTCTCATCGCTGAGGATATTGGAAGAGGTCCCGTCGTTGGAAACGAGTGAGAAGGCGGTAGAAACGGAGAGGCCACCTTCACATTTGGACGAGAGAGGGGTTCTCGAAGATACGCAGCAGGAAGACGAGACGGATAGCAGCGTCGACCTACTTCTCATTCCTGTTTTGGAACAGGAGAAGTTTTTGGAGCAAAGAGGTAGCAGCGTATGCGCGTAAATCACCGGTGAAAATTGCGTAGCGCGTTGCGAAACTCTTAATCATTCATCATTGAGTGAGTTGTTTGCTGATAATGCGCGATTAGAATTTTTAAGCCTTTTCGGAGCGAGTTATTGTGCAGTCCATGCGCGACTTGTTTTCATATTACAGTACGTTAATAGTTTCTTGCTTTCCATTTATTCTGATAGAATTCCCCATTGCGTCGCTCATTTGGGAAGACGACTACGTCATTCAGGTTCCGGTAATCCTCCCACCAAAAGGATTACACGACGGGTTCACCGTTGGTTTTGGAGATAAGATAGGCGCTCCGGGAAGCTGTTTGGAATAGCTCCTCGTAGAAGTTTGAAGGAGAATCTACGTCGAAGCAATTATTCCTGTATTTCCTATCAGATTTTTTCTTACGGCGAAAGCCAGTTTTGTTAATCTTAATTAATGTTAAATTTTCTATTGAATAGCTAAGGGACCAGGGCAGTTGCCGAGTTCCTTTTGATGGTTAATATCATTCTTTTATTGGATTAATAGTAAACTGAAGGTTACGTTTATTGATGCCTTTAATAATAATCTTATTCGACAATTGTAGTAATCATTAAACTACGCGGAAAGGCATTTAATGCTTATTTGAACAATTTTAATTTTATTACCTAGCATATTCTTAAAACTTGTTGATAAAATAATTCTTCAATGCCAACTTTGCTACCTTATTTAAATCTCACCATTACCCACTATACAGTCACGTTACAGTGGCCAATCCTTGCTGTTAAAACTAATACTGTCCATATAAACAACTACATTCAGGACATGATTCCACGGTCTGTGACTGAATACAACTCTACTGAAACGGTTACGTGTTGATGAGGCGGTAAACTGAAACTCTCTCAATCAATCTGTGAAGTATTTTGCAATATAGACAGAAATAATTCAGTACTCACTGCCTTTCTTTGATATTCTAAAACGTTAAGGATGGAATATCGAATTTTCCTGGGTAAACCCAATTCGACACAATTTCAGTGCGAGAATTTGAAACAATTTTCTTCATTTTTCCAAAGTGTATATATACCTTATTAAGGCATTTTCATGTGTTCTTATTTATATTCAAATTAAAAGATATTGCAAAATTTCATCAAACAAACGAATCGCGCAACGTCGGGCATATCAGCTCGTTAATAATAAATAATAATGATTGTCATCAAACAATGATGATACTGTAGTATATGGGTTGTGATAGGATCGATGAATGATGTTACACTTAGAGTTTTAGTAAAGAACAAATATATTTAATAAATTTACTTACATACTATACAACATAGCAAAGAAATACCTGCTAACAAACTCAAACAACATAAACGTTGACAATTCAATAGTCAGATTCTAGCAATATTACAGTTTGGGCAAAATGATCCCATCAAAGTACGAAGGACCTGCACACATATTACTTCCAAAACAGGATAATAATAATAAAAAGGTTATCCAATTGATATTAAATTTAAATAGCAATAGCCAGAAAATCTCCCCAATATAAATTACAAGAATTCATACATTGCACTAGAAACTCTACACGTACACTTCTAGAATTTGGAAGAGGATAACATGGCAAAAGGTTGTACAAGGATCGATATTAAAAACATTCTACATTACCATACTGGGACAGAAGAGATGAAACGATCCTGGAGTCTATGGAGAGGTCTGCACAAGTTGAAGCCTGAATTAGTGTTTTTCCAAACTAATCGATTTATTCGACTAATCGAATAAATCGTGAAAAAAAATTCGACTAAAAAATTCGACTAAAAATTCGATTTTCAAATTACATTTGAGGGGGATGAAAAGATGACAACCATCCAGGAACGAAGCTAATGATAATGGAGTAACAGCTTTGAACCCTGAAGATAGCATTGAAAAAGAAAAAAATATTTGGACTGTCCAAGTCGGCTTTTAATCTTGATGAAACGGAAGGAGTATCTGTCGAATTACGTCAGTACTTGAATCAGAAAGTGGTAGATCGTAAGATTGATCCATTAAAGGCATGGCAATCAATGGAATTCATCTATCCCAATGTTTATAGTATTGCAAAAAAATACCTTAGCTTAATTTCAACTTCTGCACCGTCAGAATGTTTATTTTCTCAAGTAGGAAGAATTATTTCACCGTCAAGGAATCGACTATCCGGCAAAAAATTAAACATGTTACTTTTTTTACAGAGCTTAGATGTTAAATACTGGAATTTGTAAACAATAGTTTTATAAATTTAGATTTTGTAATCTGTTCTCTTTAAAATTCATGTAATTGATGATTTTGTTCTATAAAATAAACAAATATTACCGAATTTGTATTTTTATTCGATTAATCATTATTTATTCGATATTTACTTTAAAATTATCGAATAAAAAGTATCGACAGATTGAAAAAATCGAGTATTCATTTATTCGAATAATTTTTCCTGGGAAAAACACTAGCCTGAATCTGGAATAATCACAGTGGGGGCTGCGCTCCCCTTTTATATGAAACGCCGATCCCGCAGCAAATACTTAGATCGCCACCTGGAGGTGACGCCAGAACTACACACAACGCATCCGGCATCGAAGAAGAAAAGACCTCACAGCGATCAAACAGACTCGACTTCCCAGCATGCAATGCGTTATAGATACAAGATTTGAATCGATGTTTTTCAATACAAAAATACCTAAAGTGGATTATAAAAGGTAACAAGATCAATACAAATACAGATTCATACACAATTCAATAAAGAAACAATTTTAGGCACACAGTCTTCATCAAGATTACAGTTTTTTCTTTTTTCAAAAGACGACAGCGAACAGAACGGCGATTAGGCCTAACGGCCGCATGGTGCGACCCTTTGGCGAAGGTAAGGGATTTTTTGTACAATTCAGAGATTTTCACCTCAAAAATCCACACAATGTTCGGTAATAGATCAGTTGATGTCAAGCAATGTTACAAGTAAATGAAAAGAAAACACACATAACTGACTATGTCACAATACAAGTATAAACAATGTATACGTAACCTTGGCAACATAGCGATGACATTAACCGATTAAGTATACACTGAGTGGCCAAATTTTTATGACCACCTGACAGTTTTAGGCAAATGAGCTATTGCGTCACAGCGCTGCCGCTAGAGGGCTAGATAGCTATAAAAAAGGAATGTAGGTGAGGTGAACCATTAAAAAAACGTGATTTAACTGAGTTTGGACGCGGGGTGATCGTCGGCGCGCGCAATGTCGGAACCAGTATCAGCAAAACAGCTGAACTTGTGAAGTGTTCAATAGCAGCAGTTATTAATGTTTACAGAGAGTGGACTACCAAGCAAAAAAACGGCTCTCAACGTCAAACGTGTGGTCGTCTCAGGCTCCTCGATGCTCGAGCTGAAAGGAGATTGGCCAGAGTTGTCCAGAGCGACAGAAGAGCAATAGTGCGTCAAATAGCGGCAAATCTTAATCAAGGGCAAACTGTGACCGCCTCTGAACGAACTGTTCGCCGCTTATTACACCGTTTAGGCTATGGAAGCCGGCGACCAGTTCGAAAGCCTCTACTGTCAGCCTTGAACAAGAGCAGATGTCTCCAGTTCGCCAAGGAGCACATGAATTGGACAGTAGATGACTGGAAAAGGGTCATGTGGTCCGATGAGTCACGATTTCAAATGCATCATGCAGATGGCAGGGTTAGAATATGGAGAAAACAACACGAAAGCATGGACCCCCACCTGCATCGCCACAACACTTCAAGCTGGTGGCGGCAGTATTATGGTTTGGGGGATGTTTTCTTAGCATTGTTTGGGTCCTTTGATTCCTATGCACGGAAGTGTGCGTGCCCAAGATTATTTAAGTATTGTCGCAGATCAAGTACATCCCGTTATGTTAATGGTGTACTCTGACGGGGATGGATACTTCCAGCAGGACAATGCCTCTTGTCATAAGGCTGGCATCGTCCTTAAATGGTTTGAAGAACATGCAGGAGAGTTTACCTTGCTTCGTTGGCCTGCACAATCGCGAGATCTCAATCCCATTGAGAATTTGTGGGATGAGATCGAACGGGCCATCAGGGAGCGGGATCCAGCACCATCAAATCTGCAGGAATTGGAAAGTGCAGTTCTTCAGAGTTGGTCTCAAATTCCTCCTACAACCTACCAACATCTCATAGAATCCATGCCCCGAAGAATGCAAGCAGTAATAACAGCGAAAGGTGGCCCAAGACGGTATTAAGGGGGGTGGTCATAATAATTTGGCCACTCAGTGTATAGATATAGTAAAGAATCTTAATGTAATTACATATTAATTAAGATGAATAATACTCCTTAATTAAAAGAAGACAGATAAATTAAAATCTATATCTATAAAATCCAAATACCACTCACTGACTCACTCACTCATCACGAAATCTCCAGAACTATGAAGCCTTCAAACTTGAAATTTGACAAGTATATTTCTCTTGGCTTCTAGGTGCTCGCTAAGAAAGGGTTTTATTTATTCTTTCTTCCTTTCCATTGTAGATTTTTTTTAAAACTCAATTTACCTGGAGCTCAATGGGATTTTTGCTTTCCTTAAAAAATTGTGACGTTTGCTTAGAAATTGTGACGTCGTTGTTTGCTTTTGCGCTTATTCCGTGAAACAGCATCAACAATAAGGCGTGGTTTCCACATCACCGGAATCACGCCAGAACGGAACTGTAACGGAAAATTTTTATGATGTCACTTCATTTCCATTCCGTTTTTGATCACCAAAATGTCGATGGAAAGTTTGTTGAGCTGTGTTGAAGAAAAATTTCCATTCCGTTTCGCCATTTCCATTCCGTTTCGCCACAGAAGGCAGCATCGCCATGACGTCATCGCGTCGACTTCGCTGCTGTCGGTCTGGCACTTCGCCGCCACTATTGTGTCTAACGAATCGAGTCTGCATTCTCTCCATCTCCCTTGGCGAACTTAGAAGAATATGGCAAAAAATAAAAAGAATATTAAAAAGAAGCTGCTCTGCATTCACCTGGATGAGTTTTCAGAGGAAAAAGAACTTCATAAATACCAAAAATTTGATATTAAATTAGAGCTTATTGTTATAGCAGAACGGTAAGTTGCTGGAGTCTTATTTTGCAGTTACGGGTTCGAATCCCGCCCACGGAAATGTTTTTTTTTTCTTCCTAAATTCATCTTAATATGTACGGAAGTTCAGTAATCCATTTTGTAATCATAATCTCAATTTTCCAATTTGCTACTATTATCTATATATATAAAATCCAAACTTCTTCGATTATTCCGTGAAACAGCATTATTTCGCGCAGGAATATAATGTATCTTGTTTTCTAATAGGGCTTTCGTGGCGACCAATCTCCGGGTGATGGGGGGGGGGGGGGTTAATTACAGTATTTTGGTTATAAAGGCATGTAATGAATATCGCAAAATCTGCATTTGCGATATCAATACTTTGTCTCGATTATTTGATTTTCTTAAGTCAGGTGGAGAAGGGGGGAGGTTGAAGTAAAAATAATATACAATGATTGACGTTTTCATAAGTAGTCATATAATCCATAAATAAAAAAAAAATTGGCCATGTGGTTGGTCTTTTTTTTTCTTTTTTTTCTTTTTGACTCGCGTGATTTGTTTGTTTAGGTTATAAACTGTACATATCCAAAAGACTCCTAACAGATGGGCGCACGTCTTCGAGGCGCCGGAATCAAAGTCCACATGTTAGGTTGGTTTGATCCGGTTGGCCAAGTATTGAAGCATCTTGGAGGACCCGCGTGACGTCACATGGAACGTTATTGGTCGGATTTTGGCCACATGGTTGTTGGTCATAAAATATCGATTTTGTTATTTGATTTAAAATTTATTTAAAGTATCCATGACTATTTTTCGATTTATTATGAAGTAGCTGATATACTCGGCGTTGCTCGGACTCTTTGTTGATGAAATTTTGCAATTTCTGAATGTGAATATACAAAAAAAGTGAACATTATTCTTCACCTTTCATCTCCGGCCCTGCGTCAAATTTACTCAGCTAAAGGGCCGGTGATTATAGAGAAGTGAAACATAATACAATAAGAACATTTTTAAGAGCCAAAAGATTGATTTTTAGAAGACGCTCATACATAACAATAGCGAAGCATTGCCGGGTCTGCTAGTAAATAATAAAAAATAATAAAAAACAATGAAAAATGTCATCCAATTGGTAAAGTAAAAGTTGAATGACGAAATGTAAATGAAACACAGGACTTGTGGAGAATTCAAATGAAACACAGAAGAGAATTCATTTATTATATCTTCCATTTATTCAAAAAAATCTTTATTACTGATGATGGGAAAAAAATCCCGAAAACGTTATTCAAGTTAGTCATCTACGTATTACGAATCATCGAACTTCCATCATAGACCTTCTTCATCTGTAACTGTGTACCTCCCTGTGTTCGGGTAACGTTTCTTCTGTGTTTCTTCTGTGTTTCATCTGAATTCTCCACAAGTCCTGTGTTTCATTTACATTTCGTCATTCAACTTTTACTTTACCAATTGAGTGACATTTTTCATTGTTTTTTATTATTTTTTTATTATTTATTTTAATTTATCTGTCTTCTTTCAATTAAGGAGTGTTATTCATCTTAATTAATATATAATTATCTTAATGTAAATTCGAAAAAAAAATATTTTAAAGGCTCACAATGGATGCACCTCTCCAGATATGTCACTGCCAATCTACTTAATTTCTTAGTCACGTAAACTTAATTTAGATGTACAATGGGGAAGTTGCATGGATTTTTTTTTTACAAATTAAAGCACTGTTTCATACAGATTGTGTTATGCTGAATACGAAATCGTTGTTAAATTTATTAGAAATATTAAAGAAATGTGAAATCACGCCTACCAACGAAAACGATATCTGACGTCACTTTCCATCAAACGCAATGATTTTATGTGTACGTGAAGCTCGATCTGATGATTAACCATTGTCGACGATAGTAAGGAGCAGGCAGGTGACATCATATTGCTCACAGGCTATGACGTACCGTTTTCTTGTGGTGTCAAATTTAACATTTTTTTAAAAAATAACTATAAATTTTTTTCACAAACGAATTACTATTCCTTGATATTGGTAACGAAAACTATAGAAAACAATAATTTAAAATTTTCATGCAATTTCCCCATTGATGTTGTTGCAATTCCCTTTCTTCTCTATCGGCCTCGGTGGCTCAGTGGTTTGCGTGATCGCCTCCGATGCCCGAGTACGCGGGTTCGATCCTGGCCGAGGACGACGAGGATTTTTCAGGGGGAAATCCTGAGATCACGCACTTCCTTCGGAAGGGAAGTAAAGCCGTTGGTCCCGTGTAGTCGTTTGCCGGCTGCACGTTAAAGAACCCTTGCGAGGCAAAATTTGCGGCCCCTATAACGCCGTCCTGAAATGACCATAGCAGTTGAAAAGGACGTTAATACCAAACAAACCAAACCAAACCAACCTTTCTTCTCTCGATGTCTTGAAGCAAAACTTGGCCATTCTCACTTTGTGTAGTCTAGCGGTCGCCGATTCCTCTATTTACTTGCTTACCATCTGCTCAATATAGCACGGAGCTAAAGGAGTGCTTCCTCTGTCGTCTTTCCACTCTTTCTCAATAGTCTCCTAACTCTCCATTATCTCCAGTTACTGATCATTTTGAAAGATTTTCAAGAAATTTTTAAGTACTAAGAACTCTCTTTTCTAAGAAAAGCCTGAATAACAGGAATTCTATGCATTGTTACAAATTGAAACTTATCTATATTGCACAAACTTTGCCTTGCCATAATCATGAATATCGATTTTTTTATCAGTAATTATTATTTTTTCGAAATCCGACGTAGACAGTGACCTTCCTCATGCTTTGACATTCATTAGGAAATTCGTTTCAGGATTTTACAGGCACATGAGAGAAGGGAATAACTCGTATGCCCGTCTCCTGTTCCATCTTCCTGTAGTAAGCCACAGATGACTTGACAATTTGGCTTGATGCCTTGTCCATGTGGATCCAAACTTTTGATTGCTCACCAGGGTACAGACGTGGGATATCCTGCCGATATATGTGGTCCATTACATTACTCTGGAAGTAAGCTTTACTAATTTTACAGTTTCTAGGAACTCGACGAATCGTGAGCAGTCCACGTGAGCAATATCCGGCAACCACCATGAAGCCCTTTGTAAACTTTTCCTTGCACCTTCAGACAAAATCGGACCTGGCCTTGCCCCCTCTTTCGCAATAGTAAATTGCCCTGGGTTTGTTTCTGTCATCGAGGTACACCCAAGCTTCATCCAAGGAGACAACCCACTTCCATCGGTCACCTGCAAGATGGTTTTCATACAGTTTTCTGGCGTTGGTGAATCGTTCCTGCACGTGCCTGGCCGACAGTCTGTGACCGCGCGCTTTATGACGTCGCTCCAGCCCAAGATTGTCATGAATTATTCTGGAGACTGTTGCCTGTGAAATACCTTTCCTTTGGGCTAGACTGCTCGGTGTGGGGGGATTTTCTTTCAGCACTTCAGACCGGATTTCTCGCACCACCTGAGCTGGGCGTGTTGGCTGGGGCTTGTTTCTGGTCTGCTTCTCTGCTCGTCCACATTCATTAGATGGTCGCAATTTGTTCTTTTT
>JAHWFO010046804.1:0-14569 GCA_023313115.1 Rhysida immarginata | reverse complement strand
CTAGTGAAGAAATGTAACACTAACACAGATGAAGAAGGTCTATGATGGAAGTTCGATGATTCGTAACACGTAGATGACTAACTTGAAATATAACGTTTTCGGGTTTTTTTCCCATCTTCAGTAATAAGTTTTTTGAATGAATGGAAGATATAATAATAAAAATAAAACAATGTAATCTAATACAATGTGTGATATTATGATTATTTTGATTGTTATGATCAGTATTGTTGAGTGCAAGGGAAGTGATATTATATTTTTAGTAGTAATTTCCGTTTATTATTAATTTCTATAGATGGTTTGGCTAAATTTTTCAATCGAAATAATGTTGATGGTTTCTTTTATTAGTCTTTTTTTAGAATTTATTTCTTTATTAAAAATTTTGATTTTGTTCCAATCCGGATTATGATTTTGGTTAATGCAGTGGTTCACTAAATGATTGTTTTTATCTTAGTTTCTAAGTGCTTTTCCATGTTCTTTTATTCGTGTTATTAATTGTCTTTTTGTTTGACCTGTGTAAATGTGTTGACTATTGGAGCATGATATCTTTCTTCTAATAACTGTGTTAATATTTCTACTGGCATATTTGTGATAATTAAGATATCATCAACGTATCTCATCCAAATTTTTATGTATTGTTTATGTTGTGAAGTCTTAAGTAATATGTTTTCTATGTGATTTAAATATATTTTGGCATGTATGGGTGATAATGGGCTGCCCATTGGTAATCCGTCTGTTTGGGAATATATTTTGTCATTAAATTTGAATTGGTTATTTGTAAAACATAAATTTATGGCCTGGATGATTTTTAATATTTTGTTATAAGATCATTTTGTTTTTAATTCCTTTTTTATGATTTTTAGTGTTGGTTTTATTGGAATGTTGTCATACATAGCTGCTATGTCTATTGTGAAAATTTTGTCATTATTATCAAGTTTCGTTTTTTCTAATATTTGTTTAGCCAATATTAAATTTTTTATTGTGTAATTAAATTTGAAGAATTTTTTAAGTATTCATCTAAGAATTTTGCCAATTTGTAAGTAGGAGACTGTTTTGTTGAAGTTATTATTCTAATAGGGTTTCCTTCTTTATGTATTTTTATCACTCCATAAAATGAATTGGTTGATGATTCCGTTGGAATTAATTTTTTTGTTGTTCTTCATTAATTAAATTTTCTTTCTTTAGTTCATTTATCTTAATAATGACATTTTTTTGGAATTTTGTTGTTTGGTCCATGTTATCTAATTTAAAGATTCTATTCTTATTCATGAATTCCTCAATGTTTCTAATGTAGTCATTTTTCTTTTGTATCACCATAATTTTGCCTTTATCAGCGTTTGTTATGATTAGATCTTTTTCTTCTAAATTTGTCTTAAATTTCTTGATTTCATTGTGCCAATATAAATTTTCTTTATTGTGTTTGATTATTGTGGTTATGTTTCGATTAATTATACATTCTTTGTTGTTTGCTTCTTCTTTTTGTAATATGTATTCTATGTTTGTTATCATATTTGTTAGATTGACTGGCGTGTTAAATGAAAATTTCATCCGAGTTTCTCCACAAGTCCTGTATTTCTTTTATGTTTCGTCCTTCAACTTTTACTGTATCAATAAAAGTAAAAAGACCTTTTTCATTGTTTTCTAATATTTATTTTAAGTTATTTGTCTTCTTTTAATTAAAGGAGTGTTATTTATCCTAATTAATATATATATATCACAACTCCTACGTTTACAATATAATTCTGTTTAAGTTTGATTAAACATTCATAAAAAATAAATAAATAAAATATATTCTCCTCGTCATTGTATCACACTCTAACTCAGTTAAAATTGCATGCAACAATATTATATGTTAAAATAGCTCAAAATGCTATGAGGAAACTAAAACATATATAAAATATAACTGACTTTATGATCTGTGGATACTTCTGTATAGATGAAGGAAGTCTTCCCACCAAATATGTTCCTAATGATAGGGTGGAATCATCAGGGCTTTTCAGCGAATTCTCATTCTCTTAAAATTCATACAGCCGTCACCAAAGTTAGAAACACAACCTCCATTGGTTCCGATGGCGTTTCCTCTTACGTCTACAAAGCCTACAGTAAATTTCTCAGTTCCTCTAAAACACATCTTCAATTTTTCAATCAAAACTGGCACTTTTCTTCATTTATGTAAAAATACAAAAGTTGTTCCTTTGTACAAAAACAAATGCAACTCAAACAATATCAGAAATTATCGCCCATTTCCTATGTTTTCTTTTTCAACAAAAATATTTAAATATGCAGTCTGTTAAAGAATTTATCCCACTGTCTCGCCTCATATCTCACCCTACAAGTATGGCTTCATGAACGGTAGATCAACTCAATCGAATCCGATGGTTTGTATACACCCCATTGATGATGGGAATGACCAAAACTGTTAGGTTTACTTAATACACATCGATTTTAGGAAAGCTATTGGCAAGGTGGGTTAGATTACGTTAGTTTACAGCAGCGTATAGAGAAAGTTCAAAATGATTTTCTACGCTCCCTTCTTCACTTATCAAATCATTATTTCATTAATGAAAATTTATATGCTACTAACTCTTGTCTCAGAGATCACTTCGTTGTGAAACGATACTTAACAGACGTATTTATCACGACGAATTAAGCCATACTAACATAACCTAACCTAACCTGACCTAACCTAACCTAACATAACCTCACCTAACGCCTGCTGCTTATTCAAATTTTATAATCATACCAGGAGAGGTTCCGGCATTGCCCGGGATAATTACACTTTTATGTAAACAGAACAATCTCAAAAAGTTAAATTATAAATCCAAATTGCTTAAAATACCCAGAGCGAAGGGACCATCTATTCTAAGATAAATCCGAAGAATAGGAATTGTAGATGATATACCAGGACTTTATTTAAACTCTTCTTGACTTACCTCAGTCTAAAACAATGTCATTCTTCACCCGGGGAACATCACTGTATACTTTGAACCCACCTTTTTCTTTCCCTTGATGTGGAAGCTCGTATACCCTTTTGCTCTATTCGAACCTCCCATTATTTAGATGTTTTCAATTGCCTTTTTTGTTTTTGCTCCAGAGCTATTCTAACCAATGCTCGTTCTTTCTCTTTCCTTTCCAGACACAAATTTTTGCCAGTCGCCTGGATGTTTGATAGGGAGCTCAACGGACACACGTGTGACGCCACCTTATTTATGTCCTGTCACTGCATAATCAATTTATGCTCATTATGAAACGAACGTTCAATGATCGTATTATCCACATCTCCGTTTCCAAAATATTCACATTCACACAGAAAATAGTCAAAATGTATTTTTATGAAATATTTGGATCTGCTATGCTAACAGATAAGCTCACTGATAACCCATGTTTGGCTTGCAGTCTTTGTTTTATTTATTACTAGAAGAGGTACCCGGCGTTGCCCGGGATAATTACACTTGCACAAACTTTTCCTTTCATTGTTAGTCATGAGATATATATTGTTGGTTCATGCAGTGTGTTTGTGAATTGCGTGCTGATACCATTGTTGATACCTATTGTTGTACCAACTTTGCCTTGCATTGTTGGTCATGAGATATTTCTCATTAATATGCCTTGCCATAACCATGAATATCGATTTTTTATCGATATTTATTATTTTTCCGAAATCTGAGGTAGACAGTGACCTTCCTCATGCTTTAAAGGTCATGTATGCGAAATTTTATCAAGATCGGAATAAAACTGTAGATTTGTATAAAAAACGTACACACAGATCCACAGACCCACCCACAGACAGACCCACAGACAGACCCACAAACATCCTTCTTTATATATATAGATATTTAAAATATTGCAAATATTAAACACATGAAAACGCTTTGAAGATTTTCGAGAAATTGTTAAATACTAAGAACTCTCAATTCTAATAAAAGCCTGAATAACAGCATTGTTACGAATTGAACCTTAGCTATATTGCATAAACTTTGCTCGCATTGTTATTATTAGATATACGAGGCGCCCCGTATTGATAAATAAGGTCTCCATGGCTATAACTTTTTGATTTGATAACAGATTTTCAAAATTCTTCTTGTATCTTATACTCACATTTGTCCTCTATGTAATGCACTATTAACTTTTCTTAATAGTCCTCATCCCTTCACACGCATTGCGCCAACGCGTGACCACTCGGGTGAACCCGTTGAAGAGAAATTTCGGGGTTGTTGACGAAAAAGTTTTTTTCCTATTTCTCATCAAGAATTTAAACATCTGAGGTATGGCGTGTATAAAAATCCTCATAGAACATCCAATTATTATTCTTTGAATAAATAAATGTTGCCAGTGCAAAGTGCCTCTTCATCGATAAAGCAATGCTCCATCACATAAAGACCTGAACGGTGGAAGGCGACTAGGATGGGCATGCAGTACTGAACTGTTTCACTAGATAAACTAAATGCATTACGAACTTCTTTGCTCAAAAATGTGGGACCTCCAATACCATGAGCGAACAAATGTTTGAAGAAATTGCGCATTATTTGCGCTTTGACAAAATACAAACTCCGTCTGCAAGACTGCATACGGACAAATATGCACTTGCATGAAATGTTTAAAACAAGTTTGTAGAAAACTGATTGCGGTGCTACAAATCATAATAGCACAGGAGCAATATTCCCAAGAAAAGCAAGGTGTAGAATTATTCAATATTTAGCGAATAAGCCACATAAATTCAGCATTGTTCAATCCAAGTGCACGTACAATGCATTGCCATACCTGGGAAAAGATGAAAATCGCCTAGATAATGTAGTTTACTAGAGAGGGTAATCATCCATTAGGGGAACCGTAACTTCCACACTGAAGGAACATTGCCACATATAATTTTTATACCTGTATACGGTTCCCCAGAATACTAAAATAAGAAAAAAAATCAGCCTTGTAGGAACCGTAAACCAGATTGGAAGAAAATCCCCGTTTCCATAAATCAATTCAAAACAAAATTGCATGAATTGGCAGTACTTAAACATGACGACGTCATATATTGTATATGATACTGTCCGGTGTTTCTAATGTTAAAAAGCTCGCTGAGCAATGCGAGAACGTCTGACGACTGTCCTCGAAAAACAGAAAAGCGCTGAAAGAAACGAATCAGCTTGTTAACCGGATAACTCTAAATTTTGATTAAGATCACATTAGAACGGAGTTGGACAGTAATAAAGATGCCTTGCACGTTCGATACCGTGAAAGCAACATGAGTGATTTGTTTTAACAAAGTCGTAAGCATGGAAATCTCCTCGAAATGAACTGATCAATTAACGAAATCGTCCCCACGACCGATCGAGAGCAAGCCTCGCCTCGATGCCGCAGCGTGACGACTCCAGGAATCAATTGTCGACCATATCGCCGTGTCTTCGACAAGTCGTCGAGTTCGCCTGGACAATATCATGATTCGTAAATCGGATACCTCTCAACCTATTATCCTGCGTAATCTCAATGATCTGCAAAATCTTTGAACAGTTCCTAAATATTTTATATAGTTAAAATTTTTCTTTTTTACCTAGCTATTTGATAATTAACTATGCCAACTTCATTATATTCTCTTTATATGCATGCTCTGACAATTTTAATTTACATGTGGTAATATGTGACATTTCTTATTTAAGCTATTACTATTTGTTCATGTCCTCTGTGTCCAGAAACTTTATATCCATATTTATTGCTCAAAATTTATTAACTCTTCTACTTTCCTGCCAATTTTATTATAAATCTTCTAATTTCCAGATTTATTTATTTCAATTTTTTCCTTCATATATCTGCGCTAGCAATGCTATTTCCTTAAGTGATCTTAACGTCTTATTAGACAATTATACACCCAATCAAACCCAGTTACCTTTATTCATAATATATCCAAATATACGCAGTATTAACACAAACTTCTGTTCACTCCCTACATTAGCTTATATTTCTCATTCCCTACATTATACAGTTCTAGCTGAATTTACCATAGCTTCTGAGAACTACTAAATGCTTACTATTCTTATTAATAACAAATATATCATTATTACCGTTTACAGACCAGCTTCTGGTATATTTCACCCATTTCTATCTTTTCTATCATCCCTACTTCTTAATCTCCAACTAAATAATAAAACTATTATCTTACTTGGCAACTTCAATATCGATTTCCACAAATCAATACCCAATTTAAATACTCTAATCGATTTAACGCTCCAAGTAAGACCGAACGGCACGATTACTTCACACACACCACTCTATAGCCCACAGTTCCTTTTCCAAGATCGACCAATACTCAACTAGCCATTTAAATGGATATTCCAGTGGTACGCTTGATCTGCCGATCTCCAATCATCTCCCAATTTATTACATACACAATTCATTTTTAATTTCACCTGACATCCCCATAACTATCAATCATCGTTTTCACTGCTGATTCGCAATATAGGTGCCCCACAAGGCTCTATCCTTTCACCATTACTATTTAACCTCTTTATCAACGACTTAGCTTCACTACTTGCCTCTTCAAACTTAATCTTATATGCCGATGATGGAACCTGGCTGTTTGCCAATTCTAATATTGCAACTCTTTCCACTAATATTAATCAAACTTTATCTAACTTAAGCAAATGGAACTCAGCTAACTCGCTTGCCCTAAACCTTAACTAAATAAAATACATGCTATTTTTCCAACGGAATAAGCTAAATGTTCCTACGGATTTGTCTATTTACTATAACTTACACATATTATTAGCCACGAAAACTTTTATATTCTTAGGAATCCATTTAACGCATGATCTTACCTGGAACTTACATACTAATACTCTATTAAAAAAACTTAATAAAAGACAGGGAATGATATCTCATCTCTGCTTTCTTCCCTCCTATGCTTGGAAGGTCATGTAAGCGAAATTCTATCAAGATCGGAATAAAACTGAAGATTTGTATAAATAACAAACAAACGATCAAACAAACTCACAAAAAAAACATTCTTATTTATATATATATATAGAAAGACTAGCAGATTTAGCCAGCGTTGCCGGGGATAATTACACTTGTAGGTAAAGAGAACAATCGCAAATAATTAAATTTTAACTCCCAATTAGTTAAATAATAACTCAGGCAATACAACACAGAGCAAAGGGACTATACATTCCATGAAAAATAAGAAAAACAGGAAGTCTAGTTGATATGCTGGGAATTTTATTAAACTCTTCTTGAATTGCCTCAACACTGCGGAGCATCACTAGATACTTTAGACTCAAGTCTTTCTTGCCCTTGACGTAGAAGCTCTTATACCCTTTTGCTTTATTCGAAACTCCCGTTGTTTAGATGTTTCAAATGCCCGTATAGCTTTTACTGTTTTAGTTGCAGAGTTTCTCTGACCAGTATTCATTCATTCTCTTTCCTTTCCAGACACATAAATTTTTGCCAGTCGTCTGGACGTTTGATGGAGAACTGAAGGGAGACACGCGTGACTCCTTTGCCTCATCAATAGACACTGCCTTATTAAAGTGCTGTCACTTCATCATCTTTCTATTCTCAATATTATTAATTCTTGGAAACGAACGTTCAATCATCGCATCATCAGCATCTTATTTTCCAAAATATACACATTCCCACAGAATATATTCGAAATGTATTTTTAGTACATGTTTGAATCGGAATGAGTGCTTACCATTTGCTCAATTCACCACGGAGCTAAAGGAGTGCTTCCTCAGGCGTCTTTCCACTCTTTCTGAGTAGTCTGCTAATTCTCCATTATCTCCAGTTACTGATCAATTTTAAAGATTTTCAAATAATTGTTTGGTACTAAGAAATCTCTTTTCTAAAAAAAGCCTGATTGTCATGATATATATATTGTTCATCCCTGCATAGTGGTGGTGCATTACGAGTTGATACCATAGTTGATACCTAATGTTGCACAAACTTTGCCTTGCATTGTTGGTCATGAGATATTTCTCATTAATATGCCCTGCCATAACAATGAATATCGATTTTTTATAATTATTTATTATTTTTTCGAAATCTGAGGTAGACAGTTACCTTCCTCATGCTTTGAAGGTCATGTATGCGAAATTTTATCAAGATCGGAATAAAACCGTAGATTTGTAAAAAAAAAAACAACAAACAAACCCACTAACAAACCCACAAACCAACAAACAAACAAACATCCTTCTTTATATATAGAAGACTAGCAGAGGATCTGGCATTGCCCGGGATAATTACACTTGAAGGTAAACACACACATGCACAATTGAAACACACACACTTTTCCCAATCGCCTGAACGCTTCCTTCCTTCCTTCCTTCCTTCCTTCCTTCCTTCCTTCACAGCTCTCATCTCCCGGGGAAGGAGACTAGCTGATTTTGCGCTAGAAAAGGGGGTCTCCCAGATTTAGATTGCTAGGTTAAGCTAATCACTGCTGCTGACAAGAGGTTTTTGCAATACTTCTAGCAAATTGGCTTCATATAGATATTTAAAAAGAACTTTCACTATTATTTTCTTAGTTTTCCGGTTCATCGGGGAAGCAAGGAGGATATTTTGTAAAGATATTTCAATTTCTCTGCGTTGGAGTTCCTGCGGAAGTGGCTCCCTCTGACGGTAAAAAAATGGGACAATGGAGCAGCACGTGTTCTACTGATTCTATTGATCCGCACTTGCGGCGGTCCGTAAGCGCTATCTTTAATTTGTACAAGAAACTATTTAGCCGCACAAGACCAGTTCTTAACCTGAAGAGGATAGACTTTTGCTGATAAGAGAGCCATTTTGGTGAGGAATGGCTAAAGTTTCCTATCCTTGGGAAGAGGTTTTTGTAGCAGGCTCCCTTGGATTCCGCAAGCCAAAGGTTATTCCAATTCATAATAACGCTTCGCCGTATACAGTCTCGAAAGGATGAAGTGTCTACTCGAGATAGTGAAATAGGTTTATTTCCAACTCACGCCCAATGAGCTAGATTATCTGCTAATTCATTTCCACTTATTCCGTGATGGCCAGGTACCCAGAGAAATCTAATACAATAATTATTCCCTTCAATATTACAATAATTTGTGGAAACTTGATTGAACAGATAAAAGCGCACTTTTCGAGTCCGTAAGTATCAGATAATGGTTTGGGGGTAAAGTTGCAATGGTAGCTAACGAACAATGAATTGATATTAATTCAAGCTGATAAGAACTAGTTGCAGGATCGTTTTTTTGGAGATTATATGGTTTCCTTTTATGTACACACCGATCCCCCCAATAAGACTTGAGGGAGACAGGAAAGCATCTGAATATACTTTGATAAAACCAGTATATTTATCTCTCAGGAAATCATTAAAAAGTTTATCCCTTAGAGGTCGCATGGGAGATTCGATGACCCACCTTGGAGTATCCGAGATGAGATCAGGTGGAGGGCGTTTCCAGACATTTTTTAGTATTGTAATTCCGCAAGTTTCAAAACGCTCACAATTAAATTTTGCTAAGATTTGAGATATAAGAGATCTGAGTTTATTTGACTTCATAACAATATGAGATTTTTCGGCCAGTGAAATGCTCTCAATAAGATTAGACTTGACGTGGCAGATTGAGAAGAATTGTGCAGCTGCCTGTATTTCTTTTATGTTTCGTACTTCAACTTTTACTGTATCAATTGGGTGCCTTTTTTCATTATTTTCTAATATTTATTTTAATTTATTTGTTTTCTTTTAATTAAAGGAGTGTTATTTACCATAATTAATATATATTTATCACAACTCCTACCTTTATAATATAATTCTCTTTAACTTTGATTAAACATTCTTAAAAAATAAATAAATATAATATATTCTCCTTGATATTGTATCACACTCTAACTCAGTTAAAATTGCATGAACAATATTATATGTTACAATAGCTCAAAATGCTATGAGGAAACTAAAACATATAAAATATAACTGACTTTAAGATCTGTGGATACTTGTGTATAGATGTTCTTAATGATAGAGTGGAATCATCAGGGCTTCTCAGCGAATTCTCATTCTCTCAAATTCATACAGCCTTCACCAAAGTTAGAAACACAACCTCCATTCGTTCCGATGGCGTTTCCTCTTACGTCTACAAAGCCTGCAGTAAATTTCTCATTTGCCCTCTAAAACACATCTTCACTTTTTCAATCAAAACTGGCACTTTTCTTCATTTATGTAAAAATACAAAAGTTGTTCCTTTGTACAAAAACAAATGCAACTCAAACAATATCAAAAATTATCGTCCCTTTCCTATATTTTATTTTCCAACAAAAATATTTGAATATTCAGTCTATTAAAGAATTTATCCCACTGTCTCGCCTCATCTCACCCTACAAATATGGCTTCATGAACGGTAGATCAACTCAATCGATTCCCATGGATTGTATACACCACATTGATGATGGGATTGCCCAAAACTGATAAGTTTACTTAACACACGTCGATTCTGAGAAAACTATTGGCAAGGTGGGTTAGATTACGTTAGGTTACAGCAGCGTATAGAAAAAGTTCAAAATGATTTTCTACGCTCCCTTCTTCGCTTATCTAATCATAATTTCGTTAATGAAAATTTATATGCTACTAACTCTTGTCTCAGAGATCACTTCATTGTGAAACGGTACCTAACAGACGTACTTATCTCGACGAATTAACACATACTAACCTAACCTAACCTAATCGGACGTTAATTTTCAAAGCAAACCTAACGCCTGCTGCTTATTCAAATTAGATAATCATACCAGCAGAGGTTCTGGCATTGCCCGGAATAATTACACTTTTAGGTAAACAGAACAATCTCAAAAAGTTAAATTATAAATCCAAATTGCTTAAAATACCCAGAGCGAAGGGAGCATGCATTCTAACATAAATCCGAAGAATAGGAATTCTAGATGATATACCAGAACTTTATTTAAACTCTTCTTGACTTACCTCAGAATAAAACAATGCCCATCTTCACCCGGGGAACATCACTGTATACTTTGAAGTCAACTTTTACTTGCCCTTGATGTGGAAGCTCGTATACCCTCTTGCTCTATTCGAACCTCGTATTGTTTAGATGTTTTCAATTGCCTTTTTTGTTTTTGCTCCAGAGCTCTTCTAACCAATGCTCGTTCTTTCTCTTTCCTTTCCAGACACAAATTTTTGCCAGTCGCCTGGATGTTTGATAGGGAGCTCAACGGACACACGTGTGACGCGGCCTTATTTATGTCCTGTCACTGCATAATCAATTTATGCTCATTATGAAACGAACGTTCAATGATCGTATTATCCACATCTCCGATTCCAAAATATTCACATTCACACAGAAAATAGTCAAAATGTATTTTTATGAAATATTTGGATCTGCTATGCTAACAGATAAGCTCAGCGATAAACCATGTTTGGCTCGCACTCTTTGTTTTATTTATTATATTTAAAATATTGCAAAATTTAAACACATGAAAACGCTTAGAATTAATACAGTTAAAATTCGTAATGAAAATTCGAAAAAAAATTTTTAAATGCTCACAATCGGCGAATCTCTGCCGGTATGCCATTGCTAGCCTAAATAATTTCTTAATCATGTTATTTCAGTTTAGAATACACTTGATGTTGTTGTAATTCGCACACTTCTCTCGATGTCTTGAAGCAAAAACTTGGCCATTCATCACTTCGTGTAGCCTAGCAGTCGTCAGTCCTTCTGTTTACATGCTTACCATTTGCTTAATATAGGTAAAGGAGTGCTTCCTCTGTCGTCTTTCCACTCTTTCTAAATAGTCTGATAATTCTCCATTATCTCCAGTTACTGATCATTTTTGAAGATTTTCGAGAAATTGTTAAGTACTAAGAACTCTCAATTCTAAGAAAAGCCTGAATAACTGGATTTCTAGGCATTGTTACGAATTGAACCTTAGCTATATTGCATAAACTTTGCCTCGCATTGTTGTTATGAGATATACGAGGGGCGATTGATAGATAAGGTCTCCATGGCTGTAACTTTTTGATTTGTTAACAAATTTTCAAAATTCTTCTTGTATCTTATACTCACGTTTGTCCTCTATGTAATGCACTATTCACTTTTCGAAATAGTCCCCATCCCTTCCCAGGCATTGCGCCAACGCGTGACCACTCGGTTGAACCCGTTGATAAGAAATTTCGGGGTTGTTGCCGAAAAAATTTTTTTCCTATTTTTCATCAAGAATTTAAATATCTGAGGTATGGCGTGTATAAAAATCCTCATAGAACATCCAATTATTATTCTTAAAATAAATAAATGTTGCCAGTGCATGGTGCCTCTTCATCGATAAAGCAATGCTCCATCACATAAAGACCTGAACGGTGGAAGGCGACTAGGATGGGCATGCAGTACTGAACTGTTTCACAAGATAAACTCAATGCATTACGAACTTCTTTGCTCAAAAAAGCGGGAATTCCAATACAATGAGCGAACACATGTTTGCGCTTTGACAAAATACAAACTTCGTCTGCAAGACTGCATACGGACAAATTTGCACTTGCATAAAGTGTTTAAAACAAGTTTGTAGAAAACTGATTGCGGTGCTACAAATGATATGAAAATATAATAGCACAGGAGCAATATTCCCAAGAAAAGCAAGGTGTAGAATTATTCAATATTTAGCGAATAAGCCACATATATTCAGCATTGTTCAATCCAAATGCATGTACAATGCATTCCCATACCTGGGAAAGGATGAAAATCGCCCAGATAATGTAGTTTACTAGAGAGGGTAATCATTCATTAGCGGTACGGTAACTTCCACACTGAAGGAACATTGCCACATATAATTTTTGTACCTGTATACGGTTCCCCAGAATACTAAAAGTAGAAATAAATCAGCCTTGTAGAAACTGTAAACCAGATTGGAAGAACAATCCCCGTTTCCATTAATCAATTCAAAACAAAATTGCATGAATTGGCAGTACTTAAACATGACGACGTCATATATTGTATATGATACTGTCCGGTGTTTCTAATGTTAAAAAGCTCGCTGATCAATGCTAGAACGTCTGACGACTGTCCTCGAAAAACAGAAAAGCGCTGAAAGAACCGGATAATACTAAATTTTGATTAAGATCACATTAGAAGGGAGTTGGACAGTAAGAAAGATGCCTTGCACGTTCGATACCGTGAAAGCAACATGAGTGATTTGTTTTAACAAAGTCTTAAGCATTGAAATCTCCTCGAAATGAACTGATCAATTAACGAAATCGTCCCCACGACCGATCGAAAGCAAGCCTCGCCTCGATGCCGCAGCGTGACGACTGCAGGAATCAATTACCGACCATATCGCCGTGTCCTCAACAGGTCCTCGAGATCGCCTGGACAATATCATGATTCGTAGATCGGATACCTCTCAACCTATTATCCTGCGTAATCACAATGACCTGCAAAATCTTTGAACAGTTCCTAAATATTTTATATAGTTAAAAATTTTTCTTTTTTACCTAGCTATTTGATAAATAACTATGCCAACCTCATTATATTCTTTTTATATGCATGCTTTGACAATTCTAATTTACATGTGGTAATATGTGACATTTCTTATTTAAGCTCTTACTATTTGTTCATGTCCTCTGTGTCCAGAAACTTTATATCCAGATTTATTGCTCAAAATTTATTAACTCTTCTACTTTCCTGCCAATTAAAAAAAAAAAAAAAAAAAAAAAAAAAAAGTGGCGGAGGGTGGAGAAGACACGTCGGCTAAGTGCACCAACGAAATTAATGAGATTTCAGGAATGACGACAAAAGTAGCATTCGAAGAGTTGAAGCAGATAATCCTGGAGTGTCTATCAGCAACAAGGACCATAAAGAATTAGTATAGAGAACAACTAAATGAGAAATTGACTATCTTAGAAAAGATGTTGGAGAATGAAAGTGAAAGCAAATCAACGAGCAAAGATGGCGAAGAGGAAAGAGAAGAATTGCATGAAAAAATGAGTGGAAGTGCAGAGTGTAGAAACAGACGTATGGATATTAATATAGTAGACTGCAATGCTGCAACGTTAAAGAAATTAAACGAAGTAGTCAAGGGGATAAATGAAATAAAAACAGATAATGAAATTTTAAAATTGATTTTAAAAAACGATCAAGCCATTAATATACCAGAAATAGTGACACAAATAATGGAAGGAATTAAAAATTCGTTTACTGGAATGATGCAGGAAATGATAGATAATACGGAGGGTAAGATCGATAATTTGTTAAAAACGATTGGAGAGATAGTAGTAGAAATACCAGTGGAAAAGGATAATGAAGGAAGGGAAAAAGCAAACAAAAA
This sequence comes from Rhysida immarginata, assembly GCA_023313115.1. Lineage (NCBI taxonomy): Eukaryota > Metazoa > Arthropoda > Chilopoda > Scolopendromorpha > Scolopendridae > Rhysida > Rhysida immarginata. The sequence continues at coordinate 307 of JAHWFO010046804.1, read as the reverse complement.
ACAAAATCAAAATTGTAAAAATTTGAAAAATAAAAATAGAATTGTGCAAGAGAATGAATGGGTTAAGGAGACAGGTAATAACGACACTGCATCAGAAATATTGAATATCGTAGATTACCATGAACAGAACGGACCAGAAACAGTAAAGAATGGAAGTACAAAGTTGGAACCGATAAATACTGGGAAAGAAGCACCTGGACACTCAATAGTAATGGAAGTCGATCGTGAAATGAACCAAGAGAATATGATATGTTACAGCAAAATAAACCTCGCTGTAACAAAACACGGATTTTCAGGAGGAGAAGGC
>JAHWFO010046792.1:0-21694 GCA_023313115.1 Rhysida immarginata | reverse complement strand
CACAATTTGTTTGATATATTACATGCCATATCTTATCATTGAAAATTTTTGAAGGTGTCATAAAGGTACCATTAGTGCACGTGCCAATGTTTCGATTGCAACAATTTTCAAAATGGTTCATTTCCTGAACCATATTTATTGGCCGAAATAGTAATTTATATTCGCTTGTATCTCGTCATTAAGATTTGTTTGACATATTACTTAATATATCTGTCCATTGAAAATTGCTAGGTGGGGTCGTGATGGTGCCATTTGTGGACGTGCTAATGAACCAATTTAGATAAAATTTATGATTTTTTCATGGCATGTACCATATTCATCGACTGACGAAAATAGTAATGAATAACCGCATCTATCTCGTCATTACGATTTGTTTGATATATTACTCAATATTTCTTCCCATTGAAAATTGCTGGGCGGGAAAATAGAGGTACCATTTGTGCACGTGCCAATGAACCGATTTAGATAATATTTGTAACTGGTTCGTGCCATGAATCATATTCATCGACTGACGAAAACAGATTTTGAAAATCTTTCATAACCTCGGAGGAGTTTGAGTTACAGACGGACAGACAGACAGACAGACAGACAGACAGACGGACAGACACGTTTCCCCACACTGATAGCATAAAGCACCTTTCGGTACTTAATAATGTACTAGAGGCAATGCAGGCAGGCTTACAGCCTGTGAAATTTATGTTTTGAGAATTATAGGTATTTTTGGAAGAAATGGATACATTTAAATAATTGCCTTAGAGAATCATTCCATTTTATATTGGTTTGTCCTAACCAATTCATTAATCAAATCAGGAGTGTCGTTGATAAAGATAATAAATAATAAAGGTCCTAGAATTGATCCCTAAGGAACCCCTGAAGTAGAAATAAAACTAGGAGAGTAACTATTTTTTATAACAATATAATTGACTCTATTAGTTAAATAGGAAAAAATCCATTTGATATAGGAAGGGTGTAAATCATATTTCATTAATTTTTGAAGTAATAGACCTTATCAAATGCTTTCTCTAGGTCGATATAAATCATGTCGACTTGCTTATTTTGGTTTATGCCATCTCCAATGAAATGTACAGAATCCACTAGGTTAGATACTGTTGAGCGACTCCTCATAAAACCGTATTGACACGAAGAAAGATAGGGAGAGACAATAGAATAAATACTTCCATGCAGCAAATACTCAAAAACTTTAGCAGGAAAGCTAAGAATTGAAATAGGCCTGTAATTTTTTACGTCACTTCTATTACCTTTGTTCTTAAAACAGGAATAACCTTACTATGTTTCCATATATCAGGGAAAATACCCGATTTGAATGAAAGATTAAAAATTAAGTAAAAAGGATAAACAAAAAATTTACCACAATCTTTATAAATATATGAAGGAATATTATCCAGTCCATATGAATTTGTATTACTTACTTTGTTAATACCCTGTAGTATTTCAGATTCGGAAAACAATTTAATAGAATTGGCCATGAATGTTTGACAAACATGTATCTTGGGAAAAATATCATCAAAATGCTTATTATCAATGAAAGAGTCATTATACACTGATTTGAAGTTTTTAGCAAAAGCCGTTACGATATCGTTAACGGTTTCCAATTTTTCATCATTGAGATACATGTTGCCATTAAAAAAATCTAGTGTTGGAAACTCTTAACTTATTAATTACTTTCCAGAAAAGCTTTGGGTTATGTTTTATATGGTATTGGGCATTTTGCATGTAGCATTTAAAATCACGCTTAACAAATTTCTTTGCCTTAGATCTTAACAGACGAAATTCTTCTGTCATGAAAGGAGTTAGTTTTCTTCATTCGTGATCTAGTTTTATATTTAAATTTAAGCAATTGTATTGTTTCACGACTAAACCATACAGGAAAATTCCTGATACGCTTATTTGTAGTAACAGGAACACAAAGAGAAATGATATAGTGTACAATATTGTAAAATTTAGAAACCATTTCATTTACACAGTTATAATCATTCAAAAAGGACTAATCAACTGAGGAAAAGTAATTGTACAATGCAGGGAAATTGGCAGCTCTATAATTAAGCTGTGGAGTTAGGTTAACAAGTTTTTCAAATAAACCAATCTCTTCACCAACAATAGATAAAGGCGGATGATAAGGATCTTCAGGTACTAAGCCATCATCTTTAAGACAAGAAAATATGGCAAAGTTTACAAAAACTAAGTCACGTAAACCATCATAACTATTTGCGATGGTATTAATCTGGCTACAATTTAGACTATGCATGAAATTGTTTAAATATTTGTGTTTGGAAGAAATAAAAGTTCTATTAATTCTAGTAGAATAATCAGGAACATTAAAATCACCTACTATTAAAAAATTATCACAAACCGATAACGCAAAAGAAGATGCATTATCTAGATATAATTTAAAGTCGGGAACAGAAACATAGGGTGGAATATACACTACTGCAACTAAAAATATAGTTGACCCTAGATTAATTTTTAAAAACACATAATTAATAAGAGACACACCAGAGTTAAAATAAATTCTAGAGTAATTAATGTTGTTTTTAAACAGCAACTAACACACCACCTCCATCCATTTTATTGATAGTTGCTGATCTGTCATTTCTTACAATGGAGTATCGGTCATCAAAGAGTTCACCATTATAGATGTGTCCGTTCAACCAAGTTTCACTAACAATTGTATGTAAAATAAAATCATATGAGTTTGAGTATACTGCTGAGGAAAAATCAGTTAGTTTTGTTTTGAGACCTCTCACATTTTGATAGAAGAAGGAAATATTATTCATGTAAAACAAATCTATAAATTGGTTAAATCATTTTCACACGGTATGATTACTGGCCTAAAATTACTATCTTTCCTCATTAATATTTTCCCTTCCACATTCCATAAATATTTATATCTTTTACGTTTTTAATTTCTTTGGCTTTTTTAAATAAATTGCTTTTATAGGGTGACAAATGTCAAAAAAGTCAGTAGAGAGCGATTTTGAGACTGCTTTCTTCTTAATCATTATCAAATGTTTAATCTTCTTTTTCACAAATTTGATTACAATAGGCCTTGGTCTTGTACCATTGGCATCTCTATCTCCGATCCTATGAATAACATCTATATCCTCAGAAGTACAGTCTACATCGAGTTTCTTAATGATTTTTAACACATATTCTAGTAGGTCTTCATTTGGTCTCTCAGGAATACCATGGATAAGTAAGTTGGAGTTATAGGAATATTGAATAGAGTCTCCCATCTGTATTTTCACAAATTGGTATCCTTTCCTCAAGTCATCATTTTCGGATATTAAGTCAGCAATGGTGGACTCACATTTCTTCAATTTCACTTGTATTTGCTTTAGTTCCCCATGTATATCCTCTATCTTTTTAGATAGAAATTCTACCGAGGCAGTAAGCTCAGATATAACAGATTTCATATCTGCTAGATGTTCCTTAATGCAATCGAGAATATCTCTTTTAGATAGAGGCTCACCTTCTTTAAACAATGATGCGAGAGGGACACCAGGACAACTAGAACTTCGATGGTGCTTTCCTAAGCAAGATGAGCATCTCCACTGTGTTTCCTCTCTTTGGACAGCTCTGAGATCTTTAACTGTAATGTCTAAACATCTAGCATGAAATTTGTTTTTGCAGTCATTACACTCTAAAATAACGTGTTCCAGCTTCTGAGATTTGCTTATTGTAATTTTATCCGAACAGATTCCACAAAATTCAACACTAGGTGCCATTACCTCAGGAAAAATTAAAAACAGCAAAAAAGTAGAATAAAAAAAAGAGTAAATGGGATTATTAAGAAATATAAATTGGGATTATTAAGAGTAAAGGGGATTATAAATTATTAAGAATAATGTGAATAATAATAAATAAATGAAGTTAAAAAAATTTAAGACAGAAAGAATGGGAAGATGGCGAGATTATTCTATTCTTTACGATAATGTAAAAAAAAAATAATATATAGGGTAAAAGAATATAGGGTGACAGGACGGAAAAAAAAGGAATAGGATTGGGGGGTCAATAAATAAATAAATCTTGTACGTTCGTGCAAAACCGTATACGCTGAAAGTGCGAAGGCAACAGAAACTCATACACCAGTATATCAACTTCTGTTGAGTTACAAACAGAAAAGAATTAGTATAACCTCTAAGGCTAAGGTCCCACTTGCGTAAAAAATTAGGCAGAAAACTGAATTTCAAAAATTTACGCTTTCAGCAAAAATTATTTTCCGCCTCGGTACAACTGTTCTCACTTGCGTAAAACAAAAGCAGAACTAAGAATTTGAAAAAATCTCTACATAGGACAAGTTCATGCAACCTTCACTTCACTTCCAAACGATAAGCAAAGGAACACAACAACAATTAATATACTCTTTTTATTTATTTGAAATTTAAGTTAAAATTAATCATATACTATTGCAAAAAATTGCAGATACATTTTATATATTAATCTGATATATTAATATGTTCTTTATATTATTTTCATAAATGAAAACCTTTCTTTTAATTCATGAATTGGAAAAATCGCTTTTATTGTAATGCAATAATTTAAAGGATCTGTGCACTTGATTTATTATAAGTAAAATTGTCACGTGGATTTCGCCAAGAAAAGGGATCGGCAAAGAGAGAGAGGAGAGGTGACGTCAGCAGGCGAGCTGACGCCGAACTCGTCATCCCGAAGGCGACACGTGAGAGAGAGGGTGTGGAGAGAGGGAAGCCGAGACGGAGCGAGAGCGAGCGGAGAAAAAAGGACGAATGTCGAGTCCGGGTGAGTCGCGGATACGGGTAACGACATCGCCGGCAGATAGGACAAGAGGCGATACGAGAGGCGTCTCCGACGATTTCATGCGACAAGCGGAGGCCAGGGAACCGTTAGACGATAGCGGGAAGGACGAGGCCACAGCTTTGAAGGCGGTCGGCGAGCAACGCGCCGACGAGGTACGATAGCGGGCAGCAGCCGACGAGTGCTACCGAGAGGCCGACGAATGGCACGAAAGGCTAGAAAGAGCCTTTGGACAGTTTATTAAGCTGATAAACACGCCTTCCCAAGCTACGGAGAACGTCGTGAGTTCCGACGGACCTCCCCCGCCCGTGAATGAGCAAGAGGAAAACGACGGGCGAACCCAAGAGCGGAGAAGCGCTGAGAGGTATCGTCGTCAAGCGACTACACGAGACGAGAGGCTGATAATCCGCATAGGCAGTTTTCGCAGTCTACGTTTTGTCGGAGTAAGTAATATCACCTTAATATCAAGCCACGGTGCTGAGTGAATTTCGAACAATCTTTCACCCCGACGCAAATGAACTGGTGGAAAACGACGAGGCCGTGTGCATTTTTCCTTTTACAATTCGTGCCTATGTCATAAACGGTACAGGGGGAATCATGCCACGTCCCTCGTCCTCTTTTCCTTAATCGTTCTTTTTAAGCTACTTGGACACTACCCACCGGACTTGTCATTTAAATCTTTATTTAACGGCTTGGACATTAATTTTGGCGTAATAAGACATTCAATCACGTGACGTAACGAAATTTATTTTGTTGTGAATTTCGGAAGCACTGATTAGCGACGAGGCGTACTTCGACGTGTTATTTTTTTATGCGGTATGTGCAATCTTGCTACCGTTGAGATGATGTTGTATTAACGCTATCATTTGCATTCATTTTAAGGTGTGTTCTGTAAACGTTCGACGTGAGTTGACAAGTTTGAAACGTCAGAATCATGACAGCTTCAGCAGTCAACGTTGTCAACTATCTACAAGTGATAAAGTTTGCGATTTGTGGTGTTAATCAGGGTACAGTGCTATTGTTAAGCATCGATATGAGTACGACAACAAATACGAGAGTGTGTTGGTGTGTTCCCAATTAGTTCAAAGAAATTTGCGGTTACTTAAGCGTAACCGTTATTTGTGTGTGTGTGATACCGAGTATACCTCGTAAAAGCCTACCTGTTCTTAACCTGCGGAAATATTTAGTTTCTGAAGTGATGGTGGTGTAGAAAATTAAGTGTACATTCTACCCATCTCAATTAATACACGCAGTGTGTTGTGTTTATTTTTGTGAGTGCGACAAAAAAAGGGCGTCAACCTCCAATGTGTTTCATTTGAGCGACGAGAAGGCAATAAGAGCCATAGACGTCACAAATTTATGCCATTTCCTTTTTTTTCTGGGGCAGCAGTGTGCTTCGGCGTAGCGGGTCTACATTATCTACGTCATCTTAGTTTCGTACGTCCGCAAGTCGACGTGAATTACTGAGATCAACTCTACGGGAGTGATCAGCATCCAGTCTCAACTACAGATCTTCGCCAGCAGCGATCTTCATAGTCGAGTTTTCAAGTGTTGCATGCGAGACGGGCAACGACCATAAAGACGATATTTACTACTTCAATTCCCAGTGCGTAGAAACTTTCCACTGTGCAAATTATCATTTTCCCATTGACTTTAAGCTTTATTTTTAAGTCAAATAAAGATTTATTTTACTACCAAAAACTTTGTCGTTCTTTTTCTTTGTCACGAACACTCTGCTAAAATCCACGTGACAAAAATACAATAGCCTGCCACTATTTATCTATTTATGACCATAGGTGAGAATGGGGACAAAAATAGATTGAAGACTGAGAGCTTGGCTTTGTTACCCAGCTCGCATTTCGTTACCACGGATCGCCACAGTTCACGTCTGACACAGCTTGCTGCACCGATCCGAGCATCCAATTCTTTCTCCTGCCGTCCATCACTCGTGAATGCAATCCCGAGATTCTTGAATTTCTCCACCTGTCTCAATGAGGCTCCCCTAACATGGAGAGCGCACTGAGCAGACTGTCTTGAAAGGACCAGAACCTCGGTTTTAGCCACACTGATCTTCATCCCAGCTTCTTCACATTTGGCTGCAAACCGGTCTAGTGCATGCTGAAGGTTCGTGCGAGAAGACCCAAGGAGGACAAGGTCGTCAGCAAAGAGCAACCTCTCCACCTGGCAGTCGCCCACACAAACACGCTCATCGCCTCGGCTGCCCCTGTCTATCCAGTCCATAAAGATAATGAACAAGAGGGGCGACAGTACGCACGCTTGGCGGAGTCCAACACCCACGGTGAATGGTCTTGACTTAATGCCATTTATCCGGACACACATCTCAGAGCTTTCGTACAGAGACATGATAGCAACAAGTAATTGCTCATCCACTCCATACTCTTGCAACACTTGCCAGAGCTTCTCCAGAGGAACTCTGTCATATGCTTTTTCGAAGTCCGCAAAGCAAGCGTAGACCTCTTTTGCATACTCCCAGGATTTCTCAAAGATTTGCCTTAGAGCAAAGATGTGATCCGTCGTGCTTCGGCCAGGTCGGAAACCACACTGCTCCCCCGACAGTTTGGAGTCGACTATTTCCCGACTTCTCTTCTCCAGACACTTAGCGTACACTTTCCCAGGAATGCTGAGCAAAGAGATGCCTCGATAGTTGTTGCAATCTCTCTGATCTCCCTTTTTGAAGATAGGGATCACAATTCCTGTCTGCCATTGCTTAGGGGCCTGTCCAGATATCCAAGCAACCTGACACACTCGAGTCAGCCACAGGATACCATCCTGATTTAAGGCCTTTAACATCTCGGACCGGATTTCATCATCACCTGCAGCTTTGCCAGTCTTCAGGGACTTAATTGCCCATCTGACTTCTGTTTCAGTGATACTACCGTGACTATTCTCCGCTCCAAGGTGCATCTCGTATGTCTCAGTTGTTGTCGTCACCGGATTAAGAAGAGATGCAAAGTATTCCTTCCACCTATGCAATACGCTCTCCTCCGTTTTCAGAAGCCTCCCATCTGAACTCTTAATAGTTTGTGATGAAAGAGACTTCTTTCCACGGAGGCGGCGCACGGTCTGCCAGAACACCTTGTTTGCCGAACCATAGTCTGCCTCCAATTTCTCCCCGAACTTCTCCCAGGCCTTGGCTTTAGCTGTTGATACTGTCTTTGCTGCTGCTTTTCGCGCCTCAGTGTACCGCACTCGACTCGAAGTTGACTTATTTGCAAGCCATAGCAAATAGGCTTCCTTCTTTGCCTTGACAGCTTCTTGGACTTCACCGTTCCACCACGCAGTCCTTTTCTCACCGTCCTGCGCCACACTCAGCCGCTTACGACCACAGCACAATGCAGCCGAAGTAATCACAGCAGTTTTAAACAACTGCCACTCCTCTTCAACAGTGCCACGATCACTGGGTAGTTCTTTGAAATTTGAAGATATGTTATCTGCAAAGGTCTTCCTCACAGCTCTATCCTCCAATGCCTCCCATTTGATGCGCCAAGTTTGTCTGAACCTAGTATTTCGCTTGGTTGGCATGGATTCAGAGAACCGCAAAGTGCAGACAACAAGGTGGCGATCAGTTGATAGTTCTGCCCCTCTTCCACACGAATATCCAACACTGAACGGAATAAGTCGGCTGAAACAATTACAAAATCAATCAGTGACTTCTGGTCCATTGCATCCCTGTACCAGGTATACTTATGGACATCCCTGTGCTGGAAGAAGGTGTTTGTGATGGAAAGTCCATTGTTGCAACAGAGATCCAACAAGCATCAGAGAACAGAGAAAAATGTATCAATAAATAAATTACAAAAAATCGGGTGAATAGTAGGAGGAAAATATTTAATCTCCGAAAGGTTAGGGCTCAGAAAATTAAAAACTGTTTTTTTTAACATCCAAACCAACTGTGATCAAAATAATGGAATACAACATATGCTGCATCAAAAAAAATGGAATATTCCGTTCTCACCCTTATATATAATAAGCTGATTCGTTTCTGTGATTGAATCTGTATATTTTTCAAAAGGCAAATGTTTTAAAGTGAACTGACAATAAAATGTCGCCAAAGCGTGATATTTCGATTGAAAAACGTAAAGTGATTCATTATCACTTAATGAATCTGGCCATTCCCAGAAAGACATTGTGAAATATGTTCACAAGGTGCTGTTTCTAAAATATTTAAGAACGTCAAAAGTGGAGAAGGACTATGTGGCAATCGTGACAAATGTGGCCGAAGACGTTTCACAAGTGAACGTCAGGATCGAAAATTGAAGATTAATGTGAAAAGTAATAGCTTCCAACCATCCAAAGTTACTTACTTACTTACTTACTTACTTTTCAAACCCGCTTATTACCCATCAGGCGCATGTCCTCCCTGGTAATATCCAAGCGACTCGAACCCAGATTCTCCATGTAGTCTAGCCACCTGGTTCTAGGCCGACCCCTTGGTCTCTTACCCACCGGCTTGGAACATAACAACTGCCTAGGAAGACTAGTTTGCGGCATCCGTATCACGTGGCCATACCATCCAAAGTTATCAATAAAATATGGTGGCACTGATGCCTCAGTGAGCACGACCTAGCGCAGACTGAAAGAGTTTGGAACGAAAAGTTGTGTTCAACAAGACACCTCACCTCAACAAGGCTCAAAGAAAGAAGGGGCTCGACTGGTGCAAAAAGCGAGCAAACTGGACGCCTTCGGACTTTGAAAACATTATCTTCAGTGATGAGTCGCGCTTTTGTCTATCTTTTGATGATCAGGGGACGAGAGTGTGGCGTATGAAAGATGAAAGTTTCCATCCAGACACGATGAAGAAGACGGTGAAGCTTCAAAGCGGCATCATGATCTGGGGGTGTATGAGCGTCATGTGTGTTGGACTCCTTGCAATTCTAAAGGGGACAGTAAATTCCGAAGTGTACCAAGAATTACTTGATGCCTTCTTAATTCCATCAGCAAAATTACTGTTTGGGGATAATTACGTTCTCTTCCAACAGGACAACGCACCAGCACATGCATCTCGTTCAACCAAGAATTGGTTGTTACAGCACAACATAACTTGCTTCCCCACTCCACCCAATTCACCAGATCTAAACCCTATTGAAGATCTGTAGAATATAATGAAACGAGAGCTAGTAAAGAACAAAACATTGACCATTGATGAACTAAAAAGAAAAGTAAGTGATGTCTGGGCAAACATCGAACCTGAAGAGTGTCGACATCTTATTCAGTCACTACCTAAACGTATCCATGCTGTTACCAAAGCTAAAGGCGGCCCAACAAAGTATTAACCCACAATGATCCACCTAATTTCTGTTAATTTATTAATTTCATTATATATTCCATTTTTTGAGGAGCACATACATGTTGTATTCCATTATTTTGACCAAAGTTGATTTGGATATTAAAAAAACAATTTGTAATTTTCTGAGTTCTAAATTTTGGAGATTAAATATTTTCCTCCTACGATTCACCTGATTTTTTTGGAATTTATTTATAAATACATTTTTCTCCACGACAGAAAACAGAAGATTTCTCATTGAGTACTTTTCCATATTCCATTTTTTTGATTCGGACGAGGAGCTCCTAAGCCTGCTGTATGCCGGGAGTGGAGCCTTTGCAATGTTCAACAAATTTTGAAATGGGTTTCCGAATCGCAAATAAAATTGAAGGCGAATAGAGGAATGAAAGAGCTCGTTTCTTTCCTCACGACGTCATCCAATGTAAACCATCACCAACAATGTAAGTAGAATGGAAACAATATACCAATGAATAGCTTCAAGCACACAAAATTTAACGGAGCACATTCATGTAGAAAAATACAAACAGCTTATTCTACAAGATTATCAATAAGCAATATAACTTTTGAAAGAAATCTTAAAAAAGCAAGTCTGTAAATTGATAATTATTTCGTCAAATAAATTAATATAAATAAACGGAATACACTCAATCTTCTTTTAATAATCTTCTTTGACTTAATATTTAGCAAGATGAAAAGCCTCAGTTATCGTCATTAAGATAAGCCTTAAAAGAAAATTTCAATTAAATTAATATTATCACTAAACCAATGAGCCTCCTTAAAAACTTTTCTTAATATAGAAAAAGAGCATCTCCTGATGAATCTCTACACTGACATATTCTCTTATATACTGTTGCCTCTACAAGTAGAATTTTAAGACCAACAGGTCTTATTTTGTGTTAAAATAAAATAATGGTGATGCATTATTTTCCAGCGAGTCTTCATATATTTGTAGGCCATTTTTTAAATCTCATTTCTTATTCGCAAAACGGTCGTAAGATAAATTTGCGCAATTTAAATTTATAAGTGGCTTAATTAAATGTTTTTAAAGAGTATAAATTTTGTGGCAAGCAATTTTTAAATTTAAATGGAAAATTCAGTTTCTTAAAAGAATTTTTTTTCATTTAAAAAAGCGATAAAATTTCAGTGTGCTTATTTTAAAGCAATTTTGTTTATGATTTGTGACACCATTAGCATACGTTGAAACCATTCACTTTTTTAAGGTGAGCTTGACTTGGAAATTTATTTTCAAAAATTTTCGGGGAAAAAGCGAAATAAATATTGACGAAAATATACCGCACTGCCATTTATGGTATGCCAAAATAAGAAAGGAAAAAAAATAAAAAAAATTGCCTTTTTCAGCTCAGTCTGAAGTTTTCTAAAACCATAAAAAAAAGAAAAGGTTGACAGAGCAAGGAAAATAGAAGATGTAAGATTCTAGAAAAATGTAAGATCCTAGGAAAAGTTCTCCGTATCGATTCTTGAAATAATTAAAAAAACCCATTAAAAACAAGTTTTTCCCCCGAACAAGAGAAAATTAGAAACATTTTATATTGTATACTTTTGTGAATCGTTGCTATGGTACGTCGCTCATTGTTATTATGTAGCAAAAGAATGAAGTAGTTTTACAATGTCCGTCTGTCCGCTTTATATTTTCCACATTTTTAAGTAGAAGGTTGAAATTTATAATGTAGCTTACCATAGGCATGCCCTACTTCACTATTTAGTTTGATTTTGATTGGCCCACTGGAGTCGGACTTACGGGGGTGGGAGTTAGAGGGGATCTGTTGATTTATGTGGTATATATGTATATAAATTTGGTATGGAGATTCATCTAGGCAAGATCTACATTATTATGAAGTTCGGGCCCAATTGTCCTAGTGAGGTTGGAGTTACGAGGGTAGCAATCACATGGTCTTTAAAACTATTAACGTTTTCAAATGGCCACATGTGGCATGTGATATGCCATTCGATAGGGGAATGATAAGAAACTTAGGAAGATAGAGCTTTTTTCATTTCCTAAATATTACGTTCGAGAAAATCAGTTTTTGAAAAAATGGGGATAAAATACAGACGAACTCAGGGCTTTCGCTACTTTCCTATACCCTCCTCAGGAGGGATTCATTTCTTGTTATTAAAAGCCTGTACAACAAAAACAAAAATATAAAAATCTATTTTGTGGGACTATCCCGCGAATTCCGGAATGTTTGGCAACCATGACTATCATCTTTTGGAAACTGCTTTGGTATCATAAAGCCTCAATATGAGATAGCAGCCATCATAAACCTCATTTCCTTTTTTTTTCTTTTTTGAAATTTCGAGAATTTATTCTTTAAATTCTAGAAAAAAAATACTCCACGGAAAAAAATCGACTTTATTTTTTTTGCATCATAACATTAATCCAGTTTTTTTTGCATTATAACAGGTTAATAGAGTATATATCATTCAAAAGTTTTCGATTTTTTTCCTAATAATTTATTAAGAAAAATGCCTCGGAAAATTGAAAATTGTCCGTGCGATCTTCCATCCCTTCTCCAGGGAACACGGCGGAACAAGATGTCATTTCCTGCCGCGAGAACCTCGGGAAATTTCGTCGCCGAGATTCTAGTCGCTTTCGATTCTAGTTTCGCTGAGAACGATTCTACATATCGTATGATTTTGGTATCCTGTTTAATGTCGGAATGCCTTCAGTTTGTTCTCTGTTTGGATGTGTAAATAGACAGTCAGATAGAAATTTCACGTTTCATAGATTTCCACAATCAGAATCGATTAAAAAACAATGGATTAGTTTTTGACAGCGAGGGAACTGGTATCCAACTCCAAACAGCATCGTATGTTCAGCTCATTTTGAAGCGTCTTGCTTTGTCTACGCATCCCCCGTTTTAAATTCAGTATCAATTCAAACAAGAAAATCGCTGAAACTAGATCACGTATAAGGTGGAACTAGATGCTCTTCCAACTCTGGACGGGCCTGGCGTTCTTCAAAAACAACGACTGCAACAGCATGTGCTAAAAGCCGAAGGAATGAGGTAGGCCTATCTGCTGTGTAAGGTACACGCCGCCCTAATATGCACACGCCGACGCGGCAAGCAGAAGATCCCGTTTCACGGTTTAATACAAAGGGCTATTGCAGAAGTTGCAGTAGCATTTAATTCTGCTAACGGCCTTTGTATATCGCTGTCACTGTTATCAAAATCGCAATCGTCACTATCAGTCTTGTTACATATTCATAGTCCATTGCGATGCCAAACTGACAACTAACCGATAGCGTCCAATGTGTGACGCACGATTTCGAAACTCCTTCGCACTTCGCCGCAATTTGTGACGTAACAGTTGCCGAAGCATGACGCCAGGGGGAGGGAAAAAACGAAAGTTTTTTATATATTTTATCAATTTTGAGTTCGAATTGAAAATTTTTCTACATGCTACGATGTTATTAAGATCTTCATCTTTCATTTTAAACAAAGTTGTTTTGAGTATGGAGTTTACCTTTAAAAATTGTTCAGTTGCAGAAAGAGATGACCGCGAACAGTGGAGATTCTTTGGAAAGCGTGTCAACAGAAGAGGTTACGAATTGTTCTTGATGTTCTGCGTTCCAGCCTCCTGAGATGCAGGGCAATAGTAGCGATGCATGGCTACCAGATTGAACACACTCGCTAGTGGCGAAAGGGGTTTTCCACCTTTTCTGGCCCTCTCTAACTTGTTACCATAGATCGCTAACAACCTTCTGTATAACTTTGAAAGAAAAAATACATTCATACATTAAAGTCTTTTTGAACTTGTTCACTCTTGTTTTCTCTTCATTATCAGGAGTTAGCTTCAGATTGGATTTGTCTTCTCTCAGATTTTTAACAAACAGATGGCAGTCATAAGATGATAGAATTGGAATAAACAGATGGCAGTCATCTATAATAGAATTGGAATAAACAGTGGTTGTTTATATTTTATATTGCAATTTCTACAAGTAGCACCTCGGTATTTTCCAGTATAATGGACATGATCTCTGACTTTTGTTTTTTTCCCCCACCAAATTCTCCTTTACAGAGATAGAAGCATACGAGAAAGCTAAAACATGCTAAATCCACATTTGTTATGGATTTATTTTCCTTTAATAATTTATATCTTGTTTTTACATGTTCAGTTATTCCATTTATGAAACACGTATCAGTGGCTGTGTCTTTATAAATTTATAAATGATCTTCTATAGGGTGTATCTAAATCCCTGCCACAAACTTCTGGTGGTGATTCCCCACAGCGAGATGAAAACAAAAGTTCATATAAACACGGTTCGGATAACAAACCGTTTATCAGATTTCCGCAGTTAAAAGTGAAGTTTCAGCATCTGGTTTTGTACTCTGTGGATAGCAGGTGACATACGGAGAAAATACAACAAATTCTTGAAATAACATCCCATTTATTGGTTATTAAAAGGTGCGCCTGCTAATAACTTCAGGTGTTCATAAACATGAAAAACTCCAAGTGTATGCCACAACTGTCCAGGAGGTTGATGAGCTTTGGAACCGTATTGATAATGCTTTCAGCGCCGCATGAGACAGCCCAGGGACCCTCGAACGAGTACGCCGGTCGGTGTTTTGTCGCCTCAAAGCGTGTGTTGCGTCCCACGATCGAGCATTTATTGTAGCTTCTGTATTTTTGAATCTACATTATTTTGAAACCAATCCAAACATGTCAACCTAAACGAGAAAAATCATACACTCAGAAAACTCAGCTTCATGTTCATTGTAGCTATATGAAAAGTGTTTATAATAATAATATACAGGATGTATCTAAACCCGTGTCACAAACTTCTGGTGGTGATTCCCCACAGCGAGATGAAAACAAAAGTTCATATAAACATGGTTCGGCATTCTCTAAATATTTTTGAGAAAGGATGTCTCAGCATTCTCTAAACATTTTTGAATTTTAACAATGTGTTTTCCGGCATTATTGGAACACAGGGCTCCTTATTGAAGCATAACTCTTCATGTTTCTTTAGAGCTTCTTCACTTCTGATGCATAATTCACAGAAATATTTCTTGTGTTTATCTATTTCCAGCTGGTCATTTAGTAATCGACTTTTTATCCAGCAATAATGATTATTAGTTTTATCACCAAGATACAATAAGTCAATGTTCTTTACATAATCCTGTTTTTTTATTGTGTTATAATGGATAAAATATTTTATCTTCAAATGGAAAACCGTAATACATGTATTAATTTTATTCTGCGTTTCAAATCTAGGAATGTCTTGAATTTTGACTCGGAAATTGATTCCGTTAAAGTTCAGCTCACTTATATATTCTGGCTTATTGTAATTTAATAAACAAATGAAGGAGAATCCGATAAGTGATACGGGAAACAAGAAAATATTTATTGCCTAACGAGTTTCGAAAGTCTTCATCATGGGAGGCTGTTACCATCCTCCGATGGTGAAGACTTTAGAAAGGCGTTAGGCAATAAATATTTTCTGTTTCCTGTATCACTTCTCGGATTCTCCTTCATTTGTTTATACTTCGTGATACTAGATATGGATATCCTTAATAATTGAATAGCCATTCTACCAGTGGCGGCTCTTAGCTAAAATTTCTGGGGGTGCTACGACAGAAAATTGTAATTTTTTCACGAACTAGGGAATAGCTAGTGACATTAAGCTTAAGGATCATGTAATATACATTTATAAGAATAGTATTAAAGAAAAAAAAGACACATTATACTGAATTTTATCGATATCGAAAGTGAAACTGAGGGTGCTGCAGTGCCTATGGACGAGCCTTCGCTGCATTCTACATGATCGTTTGCCTGATGTGAACAATGAGATTATGCTCCATCTAAAACATTCATTATCGTTATTTTAACGTTAAAACAGGCTTTATTGTCTTTAATCCACTTCGGTAATTAAATATATGAACTTCCAGTTAATGGTTTATATTTGTTTGTAAGTAATTTATTGTTTTTAATGTCCAATCTGAGCCTTTATCTTATAATCCATCACATCTTGCTCAAACAAGTTCTTTTGTCCATCTCTCTAGATCATCTGCTTCTCGTAACATAACATTTGATTCCTGAAACTTACGAGACATTTCGGCTTCCATATTCTTAAACTCACACTCTAGCTCTAAATCAACTTTAATAATCTTAAGATTTAATGCATTTCTGATAATGTTGATTGCTTTTTCCTCTATTATATTCTTATAAATGTTTAAACTCTGTCACAAAATTATACGACCAGAACGAAATTGAATATTTTGAACAAATGACGAAATGATTTTAATTTTCACTTATAGAGATCGGGCATACTGCGCGCGCGACATCTGTGGACCATAAAACGAAACTACTTGAGGAGCGATTCTGTAACTGCTCGTAGCTGCTTTTGTTTAATTAAGTAGAGGTGTTTAGTTATGGCAAAAATTAATAAAATATGGGTTCCAGTGTGTGAATTTTGAATTTCTGAGACCTGCTGTAAAAAAGAAAGGCTTCCAATTAGCAGAAAGCAGACAAATTTGTGATATTCGAGAAAGTTGTGTTTCTTTTACACAAAAAATTGCATCTGTTATCCCACAAACAAATGTTAAAACTCCATACAAAGTGCATTTGGAGGTAAGCTACATTAATACAATATTGAAATCAGCTGTCTTGTTGTCAGAAATTAAGGACAAGCATCGTCAAAATTTGGATGACAGAAGATAAAAAAGAAGAGAAGAAGGAAAACAGAAAAAGAAGAGAGCGAAAGCGCTATAGCAAGAAAACACCCCCGCCGAGAATAGAAGGGGTCGGAATAGACCAAGAGAAGGAGAAGAAAGTGAAAAGGGGAGGAAGGAAGAGAGAAGAAAAATTACTAGGAGAGCAATTTAAGATCCCGAAAGGAAAGATTCGGAAAAAAGATAGTCGAGGAAATTCAAGATATGTTCGAGTGAAGAATGATAGAAGATTGAACACGAAGGAGTTGGAAGAATGGAATAAGAGGAGCAATGAAAGTAGAGAGAGGTATCGAGGTTTTAGAAGTTGGTGTCGGCGACGAAAAGAAGCCGACCCGATTTTAAGGGAGGGACGTGTGCGAGCCAGAGGAACGAAGGCGAGTGCGGTCACCGTTGACGAGACCCCGGCCGAATCCCGAGGAAAGGATTGTCGCATCGACGGAGGTCTACTCCAGGCAGCTTCGACAGAGGTGGTTAGCGCACAGGCGGCAGCGCGCGTACTGGCGCCAGACTCCGCGGTTTGCTTAGCCTGCGTCGAAACCCGCTCCCGACGACATTCACCTCCGCTCCGTTCATGAATTTCCCTGTGGGCTCCGGACTGTGGTGAGTTCTCCACGAGCTTTTGCCGAATCATTCCACCCTTGCAGATACAACGACCGTAGGACTGACGTCCGAAGTACCCGCCTCAACAATTTTAAGTATGTGTTGAAGTTTTTCATATTCCGCTCAGCCACGCTATTCAACTCACTTCCGCCCTCGAATGTGGCGTTCAACGTAATTAGGGCTAATACTGCTCTTTATATCTTCCCCTATTAGGAAGGAGCCCCCACCCTCCTCATGGTGGGCCTAGGACCTTTCGAGGTTTCGCATGTAACACGGAAGATATTTGCCAGAGAGTTAAGAGGGCCTTCCTCTCATTGATTGGAACTGATAGCGGGCTATATTAGATTTGGACTTCGCACTGTGAATTACTTAATTGTTATGTTTATTCAGTTTAAACCAGCCTTTATTAATCTGTGTTTACAACTTTATTGTTGACATTTAAAATTATTTGTTATTACAAACGATCCCTCTCTTTCTCTGCTGTCACATACACAGAGGCTTGCAGGAAAGCCGTGACAGGAGGGGGACGTCACTTGGTAGTCCAGAGCCGTAACGAATTACACACGGGCTCTTAAAAATAAACTTTATTTCACAATTTTTTTTCCACTGTGTGCAAGGCTGGACTAAAAGACTGAATTTAAAGTAATTACTCATTTAAAGTGGACAGAAAAAAATTTTTTGACTTTCGAACTGGGACTTTGCGCTTAAAGACAGATTAGCTGGAGCTAAAAATATTGTGTTTTTTTTTTTCCCGCTACCCCTTGAAAATTAATTGGAGTGGGGACGTCACTAAAGGAGAATTTATGGAAATGGCAAATCTTAAATGGAAAAATCAATTAAAGGAGAAATTAATAAAACAGAAGTTTAACGGAGAAAAAAATATAACTAGTTTTAATCAGATCTATTTGAAACTCGCTGATTGTGTAGATAATTGGCCGGAAAATGAAAAAATAGAAGCGTACATCAGCGCTTTTTCAGATCAGGTTAAACAGGAGGTACGCAATAAAAATCCCCAAAAGCTAACCCAGGCGATGGAAGCGGTAAAAGAAGGTATGGGACAGTTTAAGGACACTAGGAAAGGAGAGGAAAAGCAAAGCAGGAAAGTCACAGAGGTGAACGTTACAGTCGCCCAGAATACCGCGACCGTAAACGAAGAGAAATGGCTTGAGAACGTAAAGAAAGCCAGCCTAAATGATCCGTTTATAAGAAGAATTCGGAAGCAGAAGAGTAAAGCATTCCGAATGGAGGAAGGGCTATGCTTCAAAATCGGGAAAAAAGGCAAGCAGTTGGTCCTCCCGGAGGACGCCAAATTACATAATTACATAAATTACCAGATGCACGATTTGCCTACTAGTGGACATCTAGGAGCTCGCAAAACGCATTTTAAGATACGTACGAGATATTTTTGGCCGAAGATGGCTAAAGAAACTTTTGAATACGTTAAAACATGTAAGGTTTGCCAAAGCAACAAGCCACTTCGACTAAAGCACTATGGGGATTTACAAACACTTCCGATACCGAAAAATCGATGGGAGCAACTTACGATCGACTACATAATGCCCCTTCCATTATCGGAAAGAGGCAATGATGCAATCTTTACGGCAACGGATAGGCTGACCAAAAGAGTCAGAATTTTTGCATGTAAGTCCTCGATCACCGCTGAAGAAACGGCTGAATTGCTGGTGGAAAATATCTTTAAAATTCATGGTTTTCCGTCAGTAATCATTTCAGACAGGGACGTTAGATTCACGGCGGACATTTGGCAGCAGATTTTCAAATTATTGAACATACAAATTAAGATGTCCAGTGCCTATCACCCTCAAACGGACGGTCAGTCCGAAAGGACCAATCAATCGGTCGTCCAAATAGTAAGAAATTACGTGAATGAGTAAATAAATGATTGGGACAGATTCCTAGCGGCAGCGGAAATAGCTATCAATTCGACGATGTCAGAAACATTGGGCTGCTCCCCTTTCATGATGGACCTAGGCAGGGAGATAGAGATACCCATGGTCCCTACTGGGTCAAAGGACGAGGCTCAGTCAAATAAAGATTATCGGAATCACTTAAGAAATCTACTGGCTATGGCAGAGAAAAATATTAGAAAGGCCAACATTAGGCACAAGAAATTCTATGACAGAAAACATACCAAGTGGGATATCAAAGAAGGGGACAAGGTGATGGTGCAGGCATCAAGAATTATCCGTCAAAAGGGTCAAATAGGAAGAAAATTATTTCCGAAATATGTGGGGCCCTTCACAGTGGAAAAAAAACCATCAACAAAGTCACCACGCGTTTAAGAATACCGCCCTGATGGAAAGTGAAAACGAAAACTCTGCATTTTTCATTCTTAAGAAAAATTTTTCCCAGGAAAAAAACAAAAAAAAACCCTGAACCGATAGAGGACCCAAAATATACAAATGTTTATAGGGTAGAGCGCCTTATCGATGTTAAGGGGAAAAAACCACATAGAAGTTTTTTGGTGAAATGGAAAGGATATGTAACCCCCACCTGGGAACTTGAAAAAAATTTACACCGGTGCCCGAATTTAATTACTCAGTTTTTTCAGAGGCAGAGGAACCCAGGCCAGCAGATGATAACCCGAAGTAAACCGAAAACAAAAGGTAAAGAAGTAGCGGCGGTGGCCACTATAGAGACACGCTACAGAAAAGGGAAGAAGAGGCACCGTATAAGAAGTGAAGAATTATCCCGATATTTCGAGGGAAGAAAGAAGAACCCACGAATGAGTTCAGAAGAACTGTATCATGGGATTCAGGCGGGGATGGTGTCAGAAATTAAGGACGAGCATCGTCCAAATTTGAATGACAGAGAAGGGATCATCCATAAATAACGTTAGCATGATTTTATGTATTTTTGCCTCCCCCCCCCTCCCCCAAATTAGCAAAAGTTAGCATTTAGTAATGCCCCCCTCCCCTCTAACGTTAGCATTTTAACAATTGAATCATGTTCAGTGCAAAAAAAGATACAGTATACAGCAAAGCTTTTTAATCTATTAACATGGTATATATTTCATAAAAAAATTACACAATGTCTTCCCACATAGGATCCACTGCTTCTTGTACTGAAATTACATTACAGTGTACATTTTCTGTTGGATTTTCTAATGGTACTCCATCCAATATACAATCATCTTCATCTACCGATTCCATGTAATCATCATTAACTAGTGCTACCATTAAGTTCTCTCTGTCTCCTGGCAGCGAGTCGAATTAAATTGACTTTCAGGGGGGGGGGAATAACTGATTGCTCTCTGTTTATGCACCCTTCAGATTTGTGCTTCCTCAGAGCCTTTGCACTGCTGTGGTACAAACCACACCTGCTGCCTATTCTGCTTTCGAAAATCGTTTGGTTCTGAGTTTTGGGCAGAAATGTGTCGTACGGGACTTCTCCTTTCAAAAGTTTCTGGACCTTCTCCGGAATTGGCAATTTTCCCTTAAGAATTTGTGACAGGAACAAGGAAAGGTAAGTTCCTTTTCTGTCATCTTCGGTCACTTGAAGCCCATTTTTCACAGCAACTGGTGGAGGAAAGAATCTGTCCGGCAAAGCCAGCTTCAAATTAGAACGCCATAATCCACAGCACCTTTCATCATTGCACTTCACGATCTGACAGAAATATTGGGAACAGCGCATAGGCGCGTCTTCCATGTTTCTGAGACTGAATTAGTGCATTTGCGTTGTGCCGTTCCAGGATAGATGTATCTTGCGACTACAGGGAAATTATCTATTTTGTCGCCATCCCCACACTGAGCTAACAGTTTTCGATAAAATTGGTAGAGACTTTACAACACAACAAAGGGAGAACAGAGTTTCCGACTGGTTTCGCCATTTATTCCCGGCTTTATCAAGGATACACACAATCGACAATCGAACAGTGAAGTGTACATTCGTTAGGATGGGACGAAAGCAGCGCTTTCACAAAGCTCATCTAACCAGAATAAACTCCAAAGGAAATACACTGAGGTAGTCAAGAAGCCTAACCAACCCAAGCGGTCTTCCATATTATACAAAAAAGAAAGTAAGATTGACGATTGTCAGAAACAAAAAACAAACGAAATAAAAAATACAAGGAGAAATAAGATTATCACATAATACACACACAAGAGGACATAAGCCTTTATATACAGAAAATATGGTACAGAATGTGAACATGATTGGATGAAGAAATAACAAATAGTAAATAATATAAATTGTACAGTGGCGACATTGAAAGGAGAATGGTTGGATAAGGAACCAATAACAATGAAATTATAAGGAAACCTTGAGAGGAAAATTAATTGAA
>JAHWFO010046789.1:0-39231 GCA_023313115.1 Rhysida immarginata | reverse complement strand
TTTTTGTTTTTATTAATTTTACGATTTTTCCCCATTAAATAGGAGACTAAACTCATTTAAATTTAAATTAGTGTTTTATATTTCTTATTTTTAAAAATTTTTTCTCTTAGGTTTCGAATTTTCTTTAAAGTTTCGTTTTTCTCGTACGTAGATTTTTGCGTTTTAACGCTCGTTTTTGCATTGAAATCTAATAAATCCCCACCAGATTATAATATAGGAAAATAAATAATAAATAATTACGCTTAAAACAGAAAGTTTAAAAGCATAATGAGTTTCTGTGGCAGTTAAATCTTATCAAGAACAGATGAAGGTACGCTCTTGCTCTTATTCACTGATCGGACTTTTTATCTCGATACTCGGGGCTGACTATCCAAAAGTTTCACGAGCGCACGCATGGGGCTGAACGGTCACGAGAGCGCTTGAGAGGTGTTAGAAACACCAGTATTTTATTATATATTATATATTATTATTATTATTATTATTATTATTATTATTATTATTATTATAAGCAAGAGCACGGTGGAGTATATCTTCCCCTCCATCGGAAGCAGCTTTTAAAGCTTAAACTAACAGCCAAGATTGAAAAGGCCTAAGAGCAATCGTGCAGGCAGGACTCGACGAAAAATGTATTTCGGCGCTGGAGGAAATGTATGCAGAAATATATTATATGTACGAAATAAAAAAATTTTCCCCACTGAAATGCGTATTACTTTTATTGAAGCATATAAGAAAACTGTTTTTAGATTACCGATTGCATGTGTGGTGATGGGGGGAAGGGGATGCGGCATATCGGCCGCCGCGGCGCTACTGTCGGAGATTTTACATTTATGTTAAATTTTTGCTGCTGCGGCGTATCAGCCGCCGCGGCGTTACTGCCGAAAATTACGGTAATTGTTATTGAAGTTTGTGTACTTGGACGAATATAATTTTTATGATAGCATTGTTCAGAAAACTATATAAATTGAAGAGAACTTTATAAGTTAATACAGTAGACTCACAATTATCTGAGTTAATTGTGACTGAGACTATCTCGGATAATCTCTAAACTCGGATAAAATTAATAAGTTGCCAAACTTGATGATAACCTGCTGCATTAATGTAAAGATAACGTACATACATTACAAAATAGTACAAACGTATATAATTGCAGTAGTAAGATAAATGAAGGATTATAAATTAAGTTTTGCTACAAAAGTGTTTATCAACTTTTTTTTAGATTGATCACGGGCATCAGCTCGGTTAACCCGGAGCCTCGGATAACCGGGACTCTGTTAACTGCGGGTCTATTGTAAAAGCAGCTGTGTTAAGACAGTTGTTTTTTAAATAATTGTAAAGTAGTGGAACTTCTTGAGATAGATAGCTCTCCCACTTTCCTTTTATTGGTATCTCCTGTCAAGGTAGCATTAAAAGATGATTTTTATTTTCTTGTTTTTCATTGATTTATAAGTTGCTACATTACTTTTAGGAAACACTGGGAGGAAGTGAGAATCTAAACAACATGGTGCCTTTACTTTTCAATCAACTTCTAACTTTTGTGAAATACGGATGTCAAGCACCTACATATGGTCGTCTAGAAACAAGAAGTGTCACGACTGTCAAAACTGTTACGGTAATTAAAAGGAATCTTAATATGAGGAGGGGGGGGGGGGGTTGATGTTATATGCCACAGTCTATTTCTATACTGTATGGAAAAAGTATTCAGATACATACCTGATTTAGATATTTAATATTTATTTTTATTAAATTAATACATTGTGGGTCCACCATCTGGTTTATTGACTGCGACTATCTTTCGTGGCACTGAAGAAAGTTTGTTTTCCAAATTGCTAATTCTATGCTCCAGTTCGTCCCAAAGGCTTTCTATTGCGTTGGAGTCTGTTCTTTGGGCTGGCCAGTCCAAAAGTTCGACATCATTCCGGCCAAACCATCCTGTTACAACCCTATCAGAATGACATGGAACATTGTCTTTCTGGATATGACACAGGTCTCTACTAAAGAATTGTCACAGAGTAGGGAGCATGGAATTTTCTAGACTGTCGAGGTAGTTCAAAGACTTCGGTCAATGCAACCGATGGGTCAAGTCCTAACCATGAAGAACAGCCCTAAATCATTACAGGCCCTCCTCCAAACTTCACCGTTGGGACGATACAGTCTGGAAGGGAATTGTCCTCCAGGTAATTGGCACACCCACACTTGTCCATCTGATTTACAGAGTGTAAATTGTGATTCATCGCTTCACAAAACGATCATCCACTATTCTCAAGTCCAGTTCCCGGAATAGCGAGCTAATCACCGGTTCAAACGTCGTTTACCGCTTATAGGCAGGATGTAAAGCTTGTGTGCAGCAGCTCTACCATGAAAACCTAATGAATGAAGCTCATTTTAGATAGTTTTAGTGAAGTCTGGGTGTTTTCAACTTCAGATGCTACATTAGCTGGAGAGGACTGGCCTGATTTTCTGACCATTCATCTCAAATTTTCCAAACCCGATCCATCAATTTACGAGGCTTGCCAGAATGCAGTTTTGCAGCTGTTGTGCCAGTAGTCTTCCATCCTCGAATCACATCGGCTACTGTCAAATTTGGAATCTCTAGACTGCTTGCAATTCCTCGAATTGAGACATTGCTGATACGGCACCCAACCACCATACCTCATTGAAATTTTGTTAGCTCACTTCTGTGTGGCATTGCATTCTTCCAACTAACTAGTTTTGTAATAAGGAGGTGCATCTTATATATGGGAGCATACAACGTTGCATGTATGCATCTAATTTGAATCTCAAACAAAATTTGCATGTTTCATCAGGTGTTCGAATACTTGTTCCATATAGTGTAGCTTATTTAGTAGAGTTGTAGTAAAAATTGAGATTTATGGTTTAACCTCATTAAATCATTCAGCTTCTAACATAAAATCCCTTAAGGCATTTGGCTAATGTCTTAATTAAAGGACTTTCCCGGCCTAAAAATCTTATATAAGTTGAATGAACTTATTCTTGATAAAATAAAAGCATGTGATTTTCTTTTTCCCTTAATAGAATGATTGGCTGACTATGAACTTTGTACCGTTTGCTGAAAAAGCATTGGAAATGGTTGTTTCCATGTACCAGCAAAGCGCCTATCACTCTGGTGTCATCTCTTCACACATCTTGCATAACATCATAAAAGTAGGTTATTTTTCAAATGAATTAAATGCTCTAGTTATTTTAAGTCACAAGTTTGTTAAGCTGTTCTTTAAAAACACAAAAACCCAACGTGAGCTGGATGCTTTATGTTTATAACAGTCATCTAGATATCACTAAGGTGCTCGGAATACAAAAAATTGAATCTCTATATAAATACGGCAACACTTTTTTGTTATGCACTTTTACATGTGTTAACGTGGACGAATACGCATATATATGACATATATGGTTGGAAAATTCCTGTGCACAATATATTTTGTTTGCGTATTTGTTCACGTTAACACAGGTAAAAAGCTTTTTAAAAAAGGTAGCATTAAGGAACAGGTTGTGCACCATATATGTCAACGCATGTAGCATTGCCTTTTTTATTGTTATTTTATTTTAAATAATAAATATCAAATTAACTCAAATCATTGTTTATGTTCATTTGAAAGCATTAGAAAACCGTATAACAAATACTCTGCAGCTTTTGAAAGTCAACGAAACCATATAATAAATACCCTGAAGGTCCCCAAGTATTGTCAATCACGGATAGAAGTGTCGCCGCCCTAGGGAGAGAAAAAAGTAATTCCCAAGGAGGATCGCGACACGCGATAGCATAGAAATAACATAGAGCGAACCGAGAAGAAAAAAATTATACACAAATGTCAGTATTACTATTAAAAACTGCGTTAGTATAATTGTTAAAAAGACTGTCAGCATTATTATTAAATACTGTGTTATCAGAATGTGTAGCAAAAACGATTTTGTAAATTCCCTGACATTTCCCTGTTCACATAATTTTCCCTCACCATCGGCAGCAAAATAAATCTTTATAAAATACTAGCAGAACCCGTGTGAAAATATTTTCGCACAAAATGTCGTATTATATTTATTTTTCGGGCTGGATATTATTTTTCACCAGAGTCCTCTAGTACTATGTTTGCTTTTATCGTTCAGCGATCTCTGATCATACTGCTATCATAATAGTAAAAAGGACTATTATGCTGCTATTGAATTTTGTAAAATCCTTTCTTAGCGAGTCTCTCAACGTTATAAAATAAAACTACAGACTAAACTTCAGCGGTTTCAGTTCGGCAATGATGAATCAGTCAGGACATGTCATTTTATGTATATAGATTATTGACACAATTATCGATCTTATTACGCATTTTTTTTGCTGATTTTGTAAAATTCCCTGTTTTTTTTTTTAATACGATTTTGTAAAAATAGGTGAAAACTGTTGAACTTTTATGAGCAAAATGTCTGCGTAGACAGCTATTGGACTGCAAAAATTGAATATATTATAAGATTCCAGAATAATTCCTCTAAATGTAAATTCCATAGGCTGAAATATTTGTTGATTCCACAAACGATGCAGCTCTACGCGCTCTCCGTCTCGCTTTATCCTCCTATGACCGCCATAATGTGACCCGCGACACTAGTGCCACTCAAAACAAAGTGGCATCCGTGATCGACAATAATATAGTGCCTTTAATGTACCTATATACATTATTTCATAGAAACAACTGCTTAAAAATTGTTATTAACCAACTATTCAAAATATTTCTATAGTTCTAACAGTAGGTAAGCATTTTACGTATTTTTCGTCGTTTTCTAAGCTATTTTAAGGTTTTTTCATACATTTTGAAAGTAATATTTTTAGTTAAAAATAAAATAAATACCAATTTTGAAGTTTTTGATTTTTATTTATTTTTTAAAAATTTTGTTAATACTCTTTCTTTTGTAACAAAAAAGTTATCGATTTTTGGTCCGAAATAGGCCTTAATTTTCCACACTGGGATGGGGGGAGAGACGCAGAGATAGGAACGGACAATTTAGCTTAAATATAAATGTAATATTTAGATAATAATTTGATAGATATATTAAAAGATACCTTTAGATTGCTTTAAATATCAGGTCATTGCATATCAAATGTCGGATTCTGCACTTCAGCATGGTTTCCACGTTTAGTAGCAAGTACCCATAACAAAGTGGTACATTCCCAGAGATAAACTTATCAGCAACCAGCTGCCTGAAATTTGCATGTCTGCGATGATATTTAATAGTGTTTGAACCTAAGCGAAGATAGTCATGACTTTATACAAATTACTTGTGATAATGTATTACGAGTTTAGTTTGAATCACACTGCATCCAACGTCTCTTGAAACATCAATAAGGTATTCAGTGTAGGCACCATTAAAGATGGCCTCTGCAGTCCAACATTTGATATGCAACGACCTGATATTATTCCGTGAAATTTTCAAAGTTATCATTGCGGTGAAATGAATCGGGAGTGTCAGAAATGTCATGCAAAGCATTTTGGATATTTATTGTGTTATCTATTTTTCATTCTTCAAAGTTTATTAATAAGCAAGATTGAGGCTAGAACAATTACACATATATTTTTTTTCTCAGAAATGTGATTGAATGTCGATCATTGGGGGGGATCCTAGTAGGTATAATTATACATTTGTGAACCAAAAAATAAGGTAATCATGAATTATTGAGTGCATTTTAATGATGAATCTTAAATGAAAATAAGGACTTATCCAATTTCATTATGCATTGACATTCAGTTTATATGAAATCATAGAATAGCTCAAAAAGCTTTTATTCTTCATACTATACGCATAATAAATAAAACAGTTCAAAACATTGCAATATCTAGTTGACAATTGGTTTCTTAGTATTTTAGGCATTTTTGTTCCAGTGGCTTCAACAGTATATTGTACCATCTGTCTAAGAAAACAGTATATTGTAACTGTACGCTAGAACTTTCTCGGCAACACAGTCAGAGTGGAAGATTTAAATGGCAACAATGGTACTGTATACATGTCCTCTATGGCATGCTGCAGAAGCAGGGTAATTCAAGTGGGAAAAGTTCTACTACAACTGAGAAACAGCAATAACTCCAAAATATGTGAAACTGTTCGAAGCTGTTTTCTTGTGTTCACATGAGAAAGATCCGAAAATGTCGCAAGATTTGCTGCACGCTACACGAAAAAATCAGTGACATTTGTAAGGAAGTGGGTGGGGCATTTTGATGAACTACTAGAATGAGTCATAACAAGAAAGACCACTAAACAACAAGACAGGCAGGTCATAGAGAATCCACAAATAACCTTGCAGGGAGGACAGGAAAAACTGAGACGAAAAGGTACAATAACAAATTGTCTCTGGAGACAATAAGAAGTCGTTTGTGGGAGGAAAACATAAAATGGTGGCGTATGATGAAGAAAACATGTCAAAAGGGTCTCCAGTGGGCACAGGAAAATATGCATCTTGATAGGGGCAATGTTGTTTTCTCGGAAGAATCCCCTTTTTGGTCACGTGATTCTCCAACTTTGCACATCCTTAGAGGAAGCCTGAATGGTCAAAGAATGACCCAAATTTACAATATGAGTATGTTACTATCTGTTCGAAGGTTGTATGGAATGGCAAATACAAACAGGGTTCATCAAGATGACAATGACCCAAGACATCATAGTAGACTCTGCATGGTTAGGTTAGATTAGATTAGATTGGCCGTCTCAGTCACCTGATGCCAACTCCATAGAAAATGTATGGGCTTACATGAAGCATAAGTTTTGCAGGAAATGCACCTGGAGTTTGAACCAGCTTACGCAACAAATTGGAAGTCTTTATCTATAGACTTTGCCGTCGTCAGCTTCATAGAAAGCATGCCCCAGAGATGTCAAGCCATTATTAACAGTGACTGGCATTGGATCACTTACTAATATGCAAGCACCACTGTACCATCTGGAGTTTGTTTTCTCATTTTCTGGAAATAAACATTTTTAAAGTTATAGCTCACACTCTTTTCTTAGACAGACGGTATCACATAAAACATGTGTAGAAGCATTTTAAAATCTTCTACATGGATAACCACTGTGCTTTTTTGGGATAAAACGGTCGTGCTGGGGTGGTTAGCAAATCAGGCGGCCAATTTCTTTGAGATGGAATTCAGAAGCTGGTTGTTTGATACAATAACTGACTTAATATAGATGGAAATTTTGTTGAAAATTAGATTAAGGTCCAGGTTTTCATATAAAATTTAAGGCACTTATGTATTTAATTTTAACACACCTTGTGTAATAAAGTTGCATAAGTGATTTGGTTCATTTACTTTCAACGTTAAAATGTGCTCAGTAATTACCTGGCAATGACCACCTTACTCTAGTTTAGCATATACAATTGAGTCTGGCCATGACTGAGCCACTCCATTGGCATTTGTTGGTAAATCCCCATAAAAATAAACAAAGTCTAATGTGAGAGTTCAAAAAGTATTACCGTAATTTTCGGCAGTAACGCCGCAGCGTTTCTGTTAATAAAAGTGAAAATTTTGGCATGTGCGGCCATTCAACCGCCGCGGCATAATTGTCGGAAATTTTCCAAAAAGTTAAAAAAAAAAAATAAATTCTTCTACCCACGATTTTAGGCCTACTTCATATCGTTTCTCTCAACGATATAAAATGGGGAGTGTAAATGTATTCCTTGATTTATATTTATTGATGAATTTATCGATCAATTCACATCCTATTAATTAAAAATTCACTCCGATAGCGATCGAGCGTGAGCGTACATCGAAAGCGGCGGATTGAACCACTGGGACACCGAGAAAAATCCAGGTGGGCTGGACGGATTCCTTTACTTTCTTGTGATTGAGGGCCGCTTTCGCCGATTTTTCCCGGTACCTGGCTGGTACGATTTAGACTCCCAGTCCGCCTTTGTTCATCGATCAACGTCAGCACTGGATCTAAAAACTTCCCTCCCTTATTGTTCTCACAATTCATGTTCTCAGCGTTCGCTACATGACCAACATTATCAACTTTCAAATCTGATCACGTTCAAAGTCGCCTGATCACTTTCACCACTTTCGCTTTGTAATAATGGATGACAGTGAAAGCGTATCCCACCTTGAAGTATGTTCCGAATGCGTTTAAGGTTAGGTTAGGTATGCAACCGGCTGCTGCGGCGTTACTGTCGGAGATTTTGCATTTTTGTTAAATTACTGCCGAAAATTACGATATATCAAGAACAGATAAAAAAGTATTATACCCCCTTCCCCTTCATCTATTCTTGATTATACTTTGCTGCTAAATCAAATTTATACATGTATTGAAAAGTGACTGGATAGAAAAGGGCAAATAATTTATACAGTATGAGGAAAAAAAAAAAAAGTCCCTTGTTCAATGAATACCATTTTAAGGAAAATCAAAAAAATAAATTGCTGATTTTTTGTTTAACTTAAGGGCCATCAGCTATAATTATTATTATCATTAATGGTCCAAGTCCAGACCCTGAAAAACAGCTCCAGATCATTACAGATGCTCCTCCAAACTTCACCGTTGGGACGATACAGTCTGAATAGTTCTCCAGATAATCGCCACACCCACACATCCCTTTGATTTCCAAAGTGTAATCGTGATTTGTTGTGCCAAAAAAAGCCTTCCACTGTTCTAAAGTCCAGGAGCGCGAACTAAATGTAGTTTAGCAATTTCATGAGTGATGTAAGGCTTGTGTGAAGCTGTTGTACCATGAAAACGTAATGGGTGCAGCTCATTTCGGATAGTTTTAATGCCAACACTGGTGGGGTTTTCAACTTCAAATGTTAGATCAGCTGCAGAGGACTGGCCAGATTTTCCGACCATTTGTCTCAAGGTTCTCTAAACCCAGTCCATCACTTTACGAGGCCTGCCAGGAAGTGATTTTGCAGTAGTTGCGCCACTAGTCTTCCATCTTCGAATCACTTCAGCTACTGTCAATTTTGGAATCTCTAGACTGCTCACAATTCCTTGAATTGAAACATTGCTGATACGGTATTCAATCACCATACCTCGTTGAAATTCTGTAAGCTCACTTCCGTGTGGCATTCCATTCTTCCATTTAAGTGGTTGTGTAATAAGGAGACGCATGTTATCTACAATATTATGCGCATGTGTTTAAACAAAATTTGCATATTTCGTCATATGTCTGAATAGTTTTTTCCATAAACTGTAGATGGACCATAGAGTGAATTTCCTGAATATCAAATACTGTTAGTTTCAAATGCAGACTTTTGTTTTTTCAGGAATTACCAGACTTCATCCTAAAAATTGTGAAGGAAGCCTAAGATTTCTTGAGGAGATTGTGGAAATTAATTATAAATAAAATTTCTTCTGTACTTAGATAGTGATGTTGAATTAAAAACTTTGCTAATGAAATAAGGACATATTTAATTTTTATTTTCCTCCCATAGACTTTACAGTTGCCTTTGAGTCTTAAATATCGTTGCCCTTCTCAGACGACATGGAAGCTTGCGATTGCATCTCTTCTTTCTGTCTTAAAAGTTGGATTGAATGTTGCAAAACATCATGGTAAGTTAGATTATTAAGTTTTTTCTACAGGTGTTTGTTATATAGTGAAAAACCATATCTTATGTAGTTTTACAGTTGAATAGTTGATGAATGTTATTATTTCTAACATAAAGATAGTTTCATACCCAGATAGACCAGATTGCATACTCTTAAATGGAATTTGCTTGGTTTCTCTACAGACAGATTATAAGTGGTCTCCTCACACTTTCGGCATTACTGCTCACAAGACATTTGTTCATTTTAGTAAAAGCTTGGAGCATGAAAGCTCTTGGATGCAGATTTTATTGCTCTCGAGACCATCGATTCATGGGTTTGAATGCCATTGTGACGTGGAGGTTTGACTTTGCTTTACTATGCAGAAGGCAGCAGAAACCCGCCATATCCCTTTTCAAAAATGCCACTAATGAAGAATTACTGCCATCAATCTCCAAACTGGAATGATGGTAGAATGTTTTGGCAATATACCAAACTGCTTCTTCCAACAAGACCATGCTCAGTGCCATGCTGCTCATTTAACAAAGGTGTGGTTCACTCCGGCTGACATCAAACTGCTGCTACGACCTTCCTGGGGTCCACATTTGCACCCAATTGAACTGATTTGCACAAATCATTAGCTACTAATTGTCATCAGTTAGACCATGATCCAGTTGGTGCATAAAATGAGCCCGTAAAAACCATGTGTATTTAAGATCTGTAAAAACTTTACAGACGGGGGCAACCGAGAACAGAAAAGTTGGGTCAGCTCCAACTGACAACGTGTCGGAATACATACCCATGCATGGGCTGTGATGTCAGTATATTCGGCCAATAGAAGCAAAGTATTTTTGTTTCAACATAGAGCTCGGAATGTGTTTTTGTTTTAACTATTTCATGAAATTGTTGCGTGTATGGGCTTTACGCAGCAATCACCTCATCCATTTTTAACTATTTGGTCACTTATTGCCTTTCCTTTCCTTTATTGCCTTTTATTGAGATAAAAAAATGTTGCACGTCGCGTAGACATAATATGCCACAACCTGTAATTCTGGAACACGTCAAAATCATGGTCAATCATGTAATAAAAAGAACAAAAAACACATTACTTATGTTTTACAATAAGTGTTCTAATTGACTCCCTCTGGCATGAATGCATGCTTCACAACGTGCCGCATGGACTGATATACACGTTTCAGAAGTTCCTGGTTCTTTGCAAATCTGGTCCGCAGCTACGGCGATTCTGGCTACCAGCTCTTCATCGGATCCCAGTGGCATTTCGCATACCAATGTCTGTAAGTGTCCCCACAGAATCCAAACAACTGTTTCCTGCAGGTAGGATTTCAACATTTTTTTATCTCAAAAACAAGAGGAAAAAATGAAAGAGGTAAATGTTGTTTAGATTTGATCCCTCTATCGCCCCCCCCCCCCCCAAGTTTGTACACGTTATTCGAAAACACCCTCTATACAGAGTCCGCCAAAAAATGTATACACACTTCAGCAAAAGAAAAAGCTATATAAAAGTTGTAACACTAAATTCATACAGGCATCAAGTGATGAATGCAAGTCCTTTTGACTTCTATAATTACGACAGTTGTTCAAAGTGATTATCATCAGTGTTGAGATATTTTTGA
Organism: Rhysida immarginata; assembly: GCA_023313115.1. Lineage (NCBI taxonomy): Eukaryota > Metazoa > Arthropoda > Chilopoda > Scolopendromorpha > Scolopendridae > Rhysida > Rhysida immarginata. The sequence goes on along the minus strand of JAHWFO010046789.1, from coordinate 28,105 downwards.
ATATGGCGAACACTTGCTCCTATCCATTTCCTAGCAAACTCTTATTAGTAATCTCCTATGTCTAGGTGGAAATTGTGGTCTTCTTTTATCGGGATCGTCTTCATTCAATACATGGAATAATATTGAGGTGTAAGCTTTCGATTTTGCTGTTACGGAAAATATTATAGATGATATCTAGTAAAGTGTGTATACATTTTTTTGGCGAATTCTGTAGAAAATAAAAGATACATTGTTTGGTTTGGTTGGTTCGTTTGGTATTAACGTCCTTTTCAACTGCTATGGTCAAGATGCATTGTATTCCTGCGCGAAAGACTTGCGTCATTGTTGATGCTGCTTCACAGAACAATCGCAAAAGTCTTCATTAGACAAAGCAAATAACGACGTCACAAATTCGATTCAGATAAAAAATAAAAGATACACTGTATTCACGTGCAAAAGACTTGCAGTCATTGTTGATGCTGCTTCACGGAACAATCGCAAAAATCTTCATTAACAAAGCAAATGTCACAATTTTTTAAGGCTGGCAAAAATCCCATTCAGCTCCAGGTAAATTGAATTTTAAAAATAAACTAAAATGGAAAGGAAGAAAGAAAAAATAAAATCTTTTCTTAGCGAGCACCTAGAAGCCAAGAGAAATATTCTTGCCAAATTTCAAGTTTGTAGGCTTCGTAGTTCTGGAGATTTCGTGATGAATGAATGAGTGAGTGAGTGAGTGAGTGAGTGAGTGAGTGTATACATTTTACACTCTTTCTTTTATATAATAGTATAGATAAGTTATAGAAAAGCAATAGCATTTGCTCATAAACCTTTATTTTTTCAGAAAAAGAATTCCAAGGAATGTGGGGAGATTTAGCTTTAGCTTTGGAAGAGTTTCTTTTTTCCAATAGGTAAGAAACAAAATTCAATCACTTGAATTGAAAAATGTACCTTTAAGTATAGCAGTAAGTTACGTATTACTAAATGACCCAACTTCTCCAGTGAGAAAAATAAGAGGGCTAGACTAGAGTTTGCATATAATTGCTTGTTTGGAAGTGATGGAAAACATTGTCATCCTTCCAGTAAGAGAAACAACATTAGGTACTTGGAACAAGAGGAATAGTTTTGTTGTTTGGGATCAAGTTGTTTTGTTGTCATACTTTGCATCGTTTTATAAAAATTTTGGATGTGAATGTTTACATTGAAATCATGCTGTCATATGCAAGAACCCACATGCTCTGTAGCAGGACAATGACTCAGAGCACCAGGCAAAATGGTTCAGTCCGTTTGTTAGATTAGTCATTGCAGTCGCCGGATCTCAACCCCATTCCAAAAATTATCATGATTTTGGAACTTCGTTGTATCAAAGCTCGTGGTATCCAACAAAATCCGCAAGTATTTGGCATTCTGCTTTTTATTTCTTATTTTTGGATTGTGAATGGTTTTGGTTTTCTGCTATCTGTGAAAACTTTTAAGAGTTTTTTTTATTTCAGTAGCAATGTTTACATTAATTAGTGTGTCTGAGCATTACTTTTCAGGCTCTATCCATTACAGATATCAGTTTGTAATCAAAAACTTTGTAGATAACGTTCCTCATTTACACTGTCCCATTTTTTTGTTTGCTATTGTACCTGTATATGAAGAGTGGGTGACACAATCATATACAGTGTATTTGAGTGATCATTGTAATTCTACCAGAGGGCAACCTTTAATATCTCGACAATTCAGCATTACCCAACTTCTTATAGGGACTTGTCTTGCTAATAAAACACTTCTGTTGAGTCATGATGTCCATACTATCTAGTATCACTAAATATTAAAGAATAAAGAAAAAGGTCCAAGAAAAGTGATATGGTAAACTATTTGTAATGCTGATGATTTATCACAGGATTGATTGGTGGACTTACAAGACCAGTAAAGGAAGCCTGAAGGTGGACATAATAGAGGACAGTGTTGACGTCATAACAGTACAATGTCTGTGAATCCAAGAGGCGGACCTAATAGGGAGCGAGTAGGCAGTTTAATGGAGTAGGGGATGGGGGATGGTCTAGTACTTCCCATGTCAACATTAAGATTATTGTGCCCAACGTTGTTACGGTAGATGAATATTTTTTGGATTTTTACTCTTTTCCCTTGTCTACAATACTTCCTGAGTAAACCATGTTACAGACATTATTGGTAAAGTGCATTGTACATTTTCATTTGTATATTATGAAACGTTTGCCTGCAAAAAATAGTTGCAAGTGCCCTTATATCTTTAACATTAAAAGTGGAATTTTTGGCAAGAATTAAATTAACGGTACATGTTTTTAAAAAATTCATGCAGGTGCTTGTAAACCTTTGCCTCTTTACTGTTAAAAAGTTTCCAGAAGTGATATGAATATGAACATGAAAGTTTTAAGACCTAAACTAGTACCTACAAGTACTTGTAAATACCTGTTAATCTGTTACCTAATCTATTGAGCAGTGTTTTATAAAGTGGTTTTTAATATAGAAATCAATATAATTTTTACAGTACCAGTCTTCCTGCTCAAAGCTTGGAAGAACAACAGATGGATGAAGCCATAGATTGCAAGGTTAATTCATAGTAATTATATGTGGTTCACGAGTTCTTTTGAAACAAAAAGTAAGTATAAAAATGCCATGTATAAATTTACAGTAATCTTTCATCCATATCAGGTTGTGCAGGTGATACGAGAGGACATCCTCCCTTCATCAAATTCATTGCCAAAAGAATTTTTATTGAAAATCATGGCTTTGTTGAATAAAGGGTCTATTCATTCTGCTACAAATATTTCTATTACAGGTAAATTGCTAATTGAAATTGTCAGTTTTTAATTTGAAAAGCTTTAGAAATGTTAAATTGTACTGAGTAGTTTCATAATTATTGGCCTTTTTTAACATACACACACACACACACACACGAGCACACAAAGGAAAATAAATCCACACATTTTATTCAGAAATAACTGCCTTGGTCCAACAAGGCCTAAAATAATTTCAGGTGGTAGAATCTGGCATCTCAGTAATCTATGAAATTGCTGACTACATGAATCACAAGGATTAGCCTACACAGGTCTGCAAATTTTAATTTCTGAAGATCTTGAATCACTGATGGGTCGCCCATCCAATGACTGGCCGTGCCTGATGTTTCTTAACTTCAGATAAGTTGTGGTTCAGTGAAAGCCCACTAGGCCACGGCCACCCCAAAAGACTTAAAAAGTCCTACCTTTTGCTTCCATTACTTTAAGCATGTGTTTATGCTGTGTTATGAGACAGTTTCGACATGAGAAAATCGACTTGTAAGCTGGTTTCACTTTCGATATCGGAAATGTCAAAAGCTTTACGGTTGAGTCAGTTGATTGCGAAAGTCAAGCAGACATTAGTGATACTGATTTCGTAGAATTCGAAGCATGGGAAAACTTAAAAAGTGGATTGAAATTCAGTAGTAAATTTTCTGAGTTTGTTGGTAGTGGTAACTTCGTCTATTATTTGTCTGTGGATTTAATTAAAGATGGCGTCGTCGAAGCCGAGATTGATGATAACGATGACAAAGAAGCTCAAGAGGAAGCCATAATAACATTGTCAGACATTAAAGACTCTTTAAATACACTGCAAAAACATTTATACCCTATGAAAAATCCCCCAGATAAAAATTTTCAAATCATTATTTTCTCAAATTTTCTGGTCTGGTTTTTACAATGTTCGGGTTTTACGAATAAATCTTATTGGTCCTCAGAGATTCGTAAAAATTTTTATTGCATTTCTCTTCCAGTCCTTTTTTTACGAAGTTTGGGTTTTACGAATTCCCCCCCGAGATTCGTAAAAACGAGAATTCACTGTAATAAGAAGAGGAAATTACAATGCTATATGTACAGGATCGTGAACATAACAATTGGGGGGAGGGGGGTTCGATTCCAGAAGGTGGATTGCATAATTTGATTTTTTGTCCTTTTTGTATATGACGCCATATAAGTTGTGCACAAAAAGTATTGGACTTATATTTTTCCTGCCTAAACAAATGAACTGCGGGTTTTCTCCTCTGGCGACGAAATATAGCTGACCTTCATCCGCATGCGTGCAGTTGGTCACGTACGCAGAGCTTGTGAGTTGCTGCATGGCATCGTGAGAGTGAGTGAATATAGTATACGCCTGTTGGTTTTTCAGTTTTCTCGAAAGGCCAAACCATCAACAAACAGTACTGTTGGACGGTCCTTCGTCGCCTTCGTGATTCTGTATGACGGAAATGACCCGACCTTTGGGCAACAGGAACTTGTTCGCTCCATCACGACAACGCACCCGCCCATTCATCGCATCTGATTCAGAAGTTCCTGGCCAAACACAGCACTCCTTTGGTCTGTCAGCCTCCTTACTCCCCTGACATGGCTCCATGCGACTTTTGGCTGTTCCCGAAGCTCAAAATGCTGCTGATATGAACCTGATTTCAATCAAGAGAAGACATTATGCAGAAAACGACAGCGGAGCTGTCTGCCATTCCCAAACAGGCCTTCCAAAGATGCTTCCATCAATAGTGGGAGGAGTGGGAGAAGTGTGTACAGTCCCAAGGAGAGTACTTTGAAGAGGATTAATGTTTAAATCCTATGGGTGAATAACTTTAGTTTTCCCAGCCAAAGGTCCAATAGTTTTTGTACACACCTCATATGTTCTTTATATTGTATTGAAAACCGTATCGATGTCATGCTGACATAAAAGCAGTCACAAAATTTGCACTAAAGGTGATATTCCCCCCGCCCCAATTTCCACTCCATCCCCAATTTCCCCGTTCCATCCCCCCCCCCCCCCTTCCACTCCATTCCCCATAACAATTTCAATGCCAGCAGAATATAATAGAGAAGTCCATCCAATCACAACAGTTGCTATGCTCATGATCTATATATATATAAAGAAGGATGTTTGTTTGTTTGTTTGTTTTTTTTAGACAAATCTACAGTTTCATTCCGATCTTGATAAAATTTTGCATACATGACCTTCAAAGCATGAGGAAGGTCACTGTCTACTTCAGATTTCGAAAAAATAATAATTATTGATAAAAAATCGATATTCATGGTTATGGCAGGGCATATTAATGAGAAATATCTCATGACCAACAATGCAAATAAAAGTTTGTGCAACAATAGGTATCAACAATGGTGTCAACACGCAATGCACCAACACTATGCAAGGATGACCAATATATGTCTCATGACCAACAATGCAAGGCAAAGTTTGTGCAGTATAGAATTCAATGCATAGAATTCCTGTTATTCAGGCTTTTTTTAGAAAAGAGAATTCTTAGTACTTAACAATTTCTTGAAAATCTTTAAAAATGATCAGTGACTGGAGATAATGAGTTAGCAGACTATTGAGAAAGAGTGAAAGACGATAGAGGAAGCACTCCTTTAGCTCCGTGCTGTATTGAGCAAATGGTAAGCAAGTAAATAGAAGAATCGGCAACCGCTAGACTACACAAAGTGATGAATGGCCAATTTTTGCTTGAAGACATCGAAAGAAGAAAGGAAATTGCAACAACATCAAATGTACATCTAAAGTAAGATTACGCGAGTAAAAACTTATTTAGACTAGAAGGCATCCTTGGAGAGGTCCATCCATTGTGAGCCTTTAAAAAATTTTTTTTCGGTAAATCAAGTCCCGGTATATCGCCTAGAATGGATTTTTTCAGTGAAGAGGTAAATTCGTGTCTTTTGGATTTTTCTTAGAATGGATAGTCCCTTCGCTCTATATTGTAGTGATCGAGTTATTATTTAACCAATTTGGAGGTTTAATTTAGCTTTTTGAGGTTGTTCTGTTCACCTACAAGCGTAATTATCCCGGGGGGGGGGGGGGGGTAATTTTTTGGCTAATGAATTTCCCCTGCGAAGTAATTCACTTACGATTTTGGACATTTTTCCGTGCAATGCTTTGTTTTCGAGATATTTCCATGTCTACACTTAAATGGACCACCATGTATATTGTAAGGCCTCCATTTCTCATTTTGGAAAATTGTTTTAATTTTAATGGGGTTTCATCCATCATGCAGTGAGCATGTCGTTTAGCAAGCATACATTACTTGTTAGCCCAAAACGATATTAAAATTTGAAATCAGCATATTCAGATTAGAAAAATCACTGAAAAATGTTCTTTACAATAAAACCATGATAGACCTCTGTGATAGTGATTAGTGAACCATTTGTCCCTCGGGAAGTGATCCAAATAGCAAAACACGAGAAAGTCTGATGGGGACAAGTTTCGTGAATATGCAGGATGAGAGAGGACGTCGTATCCTATGGCATTGATTTTCTGCATGCTTTCAATAAACATTTGTGGCCGGGGAGTATGGGCGTGAGCACCGAGAGAGAAGGCCTCTGCAATGAAACTGAATACATTGTTGCATCACATAGATAGTGCATTGTTATTTGTATTTCTACCAATAATAAGCCCTTAATTTGCACTATCTATGATGATGTAACAATGTATTCAGTTTCATTGCGGAGGCCTTCTCTCTCGGTGGTCACGGTATGGGACCCAAATGATTGCTTAATTGTGGTGACATTCATCCAGCAGAGGCAGTACTTGTTACTTGTGAGTGTTTCGCCATGTGGTAAATACAGTCATGCACTACAGTCTTAGCAGTCAACATGCAGAGATCAAAACTTTCTCAGAGTGCAAATCTAACTTGGACATTTGTTTCAGTGATTCCTCTCAAGTGACTCACTATGCTATTCATTTTCTGTTGTGATAAAGCAGTCATTTTTCGTCAACTATAAAGATCTGAACCAGAAAGAGAGCAGTAGCCTTACATCTGTGGAGGGCAATGCCTGTATCCGTATACAGTCAATTCTCGTTAATACGAAACTGGTTAATACGAAATTCCGGTTAATAAGAAAACATTGTGTGGCCCGTCCCCGAAAAAGCAATTACTATGTAAAATTCTCTGCTTTATACGAACATATTTTTATTAAAATACGGTTTATACGAAGGAAAATTTCATAATTTTATTGAAAAATAGTCCTTTTAGGAATAATTTTATTCAATGTCAGCTTCAAGCAAAAGGAAACGAAAGGATCTTTCATTAGATCTGAAGTTACAACGCTGACGAAACCGCCCTATTTTATAATCTTCTGCCCGAGAAATCTTATCATTTAAAAGGTGAAAAGTGTCATGGAGGTATGCATGCGTCATTTAAACTTTATTGTATTTTTTACCGATAATTTTATACATGTATCTAATGTTTTTTTACGGTATCTTTCATAGGGAAAAGTAGCAAAGAACAGTTGTCAGTATTATTATGTACAAATATGGATGGCACTGACAAGAAAAAGCCGATAGTTAGTTATTGGCAAATTCGCCAGGCCACGCTGTTTTAAAAACGTAAAAAATTTGCCCGTTATTTATTTCAACAATAAAAAAAAATCGTTTTAGCGCGAAAACAAACTGTTATTACAGATTTTTTTAGGAGAGATGAATAAAAATTATTTCTAATTTAAAGTATTCTATTTCCGTGCTTATTTCATAACACTTTTAGTATTGTTGGTTTATACGAAATACGAATAATACGAAAAAATTTCTTGGTCCCCACGATTTCATATTAACGAGAATTGACTGTATATACAGGGTGGCCCATAATTCACTATATGATGTTTGATGTTGTATAAAATTTGAACGGAGCCGAATTTATTTTAAAACTTTTGTGCATTGTGTTGCCAGATAACTTGAAAAAAAAAATTGGTGAATTGTGGTGGCAACAAGACGGTGCCCCACCACATTTTTCAATAGCTATTTGTGAGTGGTTAAATAAGAAATTCCCAAACCACTGGATTGGGCGAGAAGGGTTCGTGGAATGGCCGGCACGCTCTCCCGACTTAACTCCACCGGACTTTTCTTGTAGGGTTATCTTAAAGACAAAGTATACTTACATCCTATAAGCACACTGGACCAAATGAATGCTTTATTACAGAGGAATTCAATTAAATTTTTATTGATACGTGCAGATCTGCGTGTGACAATGTTGCATTACGCCTACAAGCTTGTATTGACGTTGATGGAGGAATTGTTGATCACTCTATGAAAAACCGATACTAAGAACAGTCCTACGCTCTGCAGTGATCCGTTTCCTAAACATAAACTCTGTTCCGTTCAAATTTTATACGACTTCAAACACCATATAGTGAATTATGGGCCACCCTGTATAATGCTGCTTGGCAAGTTCATGTGGAATCCAGCTATCTAATATTTAAATCTTTGCAGGCACGTTTAGTAGTCCTACTACTTGTGAGCGTGGTAATCAGCTTCTGTAAATTAGCCTTGGCCAGTAATTATGAAATTATGTTTACGTATTATGAAATTATCAGTTTTATGTACTTTTAACTGAATTACCAAAAAATCTCTTTTCTGATGAAAATCACGTCTAACTTATTAAATAAGTTTACTATAAAACAAACGCTTGTTATCGTTTTTCCATCCCTAGATTCATCCCAAAAATTGAGAGAAGAGTTTGCTAAATCTTGCTTTGAGACTTTGTTACAATTCTCGTTCATTGGTAGTAAACATTTGCTTGAAGCAGATGATACTATTATGAGCAAATTGGCTGTCACATCTCTTCTACAACGTTTTCAGGAAGTTATCCGCAAATACGTGGAAGATGAACGGCTGAGCGGAAAATGCCCATTACCAAGGTAAATAAACAGTTCTGCAAAGAGTATTTGTGCTATAATTTTTTTTAATTTTTAATATTTGTTTGTTATGGTAAACAGAGGTACCGTACATAATCCAGGGTGGACCAAAAAGAATGTTGGGGTTCCAAACAACTCTGCAGCGTGTATCAAAAGTCTTCGTCCAGTTTCAAAATTCTTTATTTTTTTTTTTTAAATCAATGTACAGAAGTGGGTAAAGTTGCAAAATGTTCATAATTTACTCAAGCTTTGACATGGTAGTTTACAGGGTCGGGACACATTAATATGACCACCTGCTAGTATCTGGAATATCCACCTTTAGCGGCAAGCACAGCAGCTAGTCGACGTGGCAGAGAGTCAATAACTCCTTGGAAGGTGGTTGTAGGTATCTGTGACCATTCGGCGATCAGTGTATCCCGTAATTCCACCATGCGTGGTGGAGTGTCCAGCTTGCAGACATGGCGATCGAGATAGTCCCACAAATGTTCAATGGGGTTGAGGTCCGTGGAGTTTGGTGGCCATGGGAGTAGCTTGAATTCATCCTTATGCTCTTCGAACCAATCGTGGACAATCTTGGCAGTATGGCAGGGAGCATTGTCCTGTTGAAAGGTGCCATCACCCTGAGGAAACACTGTCGACATGAAGGGGTGTACATGGTCTGCGACGATCGTCAGGTAACGAACAGCATTCGGTGTACCCTCCAGCGGTATCAGTAAACTCAGACCATACAACAAAAACATCCCCCAAACAGTGAAACCTCCTCCACCAGCCTGTCGTCTGCCAACGATGGTGTCGGGATGCCTGTTCTCAGATGCTTCCCGGCGAATTCTCCATTGTCCGTCCACTCTGTTCACCAGAAACCGCGACTCGTCAGAGAAAGCAACCCTTTGCCACTCGGCCGAGGTCCAATGGTGATAGTCCATTGCGAACTGGAGGCGTTTTCGGTGATGCACAGGCGTCAACATGGGTGCTGTTACCTCAAGAGGGATCGTTGCACTGTCTTGGTGCTGACACGCCACTGTTCATTTGCTGTGCCAGTTGCTCAACAGTGGCACGCCGATTGGTCTTGGCCAGGATCGATGGCTTGTGGGGCTCTACAGTTACCTCTTCGGTTGCTCGAAACTGAAAAGCTCACAACGGCAGCCCTAGAGCAGTTCACAAAGGTGACCATTTCTGAAATGCTGCCCCCCTTGGCTTGATAGCCAATGATCATCCCCTTTTGGAGATCCGACAGATCAGTTGCTCTGCCCATGACGGCGACAATTGCTGTGTTAACAGATGCTACTACACATCTGTGTTGTCAGCTTTTAATGATATGCAATGATTTTTCATCTGCATACCATGGGACGTTCCAACATGTCCGAGGAGAGGTGGTCATATTAATGTGTCCTGACCCTGTATAAGTGTTCAGTGTGACATCTTCCAGCTGCTTCGCACACGTCCACTCAATACTCATATTCCTTCCATTTTTATGTCATTTCATTTATGACAGCTGTGATTCAGATTTTGTCCAAATTTGCTGGTAGAGGAGACACAAAAACATGATCCTTAACAAGAGATCAAAAAATAAATCACAAATAAGTCGGGGGAACGAGGTGGCCACAGTTGCTGTAAGGTCGCCATCTCAACATAACCTGACGGGAGCTCTGTACTCCTTTCAGATGTGCACAGGAGACCTCTAGTGATAGTGAAAAACAAAATTTGACGATCCCCTCTCTCCAATGGAATGCAGATTGTTTACTTGCGATCAACAGTTGTAGAGCTATAGCGTTTTGAAATCAGATGAACACTTTTGATATACCCTGCATTTTTAACAGTAAACAGTAATCTAGCGGGCCAAGCCAAAAGTAACAGATTATCTTGTCTAAATTCAGAGACTGTTCTGTTGAAGTTACAAACTTCTTGATGTTGTAAATCGGAGAGAAAACATAAAATTTGAACTACTGTACATTGAAATTGATCTGAATATTTATTAGGTATAGTCAATAAATAATAATATTTCACAGTAATTATTTAACCAAACTCAAAAGTATTGTCTGCAATTGTTTAGGCATATATTCCAATGTGATACTATTCGCAGAATGCCATGCTCGTGAGAAATTCTTTGGTTGCTGTTTGAACCAATTGTGCACGCACTGCTTGACTTCATCGTCTGTTTGAAACCATTATCCTTGCAGTGCCTTTTTAAGCTCACCGAAGATGCAGAAGTCACATGGGGACAAATCAGAACTTCCCACTTGAACTTCTGCAGATATTCCTTTGTTGCGTTGGTTGTGTGCAGTCTAGCGTTGTCGTGCAACAGGATGACACAAAGAGAAAGTTTACCGGGACATTTCGATTTGCTTGCCTTCCTGAGCTTTGTTAATGTTTCACAATACCGCTGAGTATTGGCCGTAGCTCCATGCTCAAGGAATTCAAGAGTGACTACATTTCTCAAGATCAATTTTTTAAAAGGTTATCTCTCCTTGATCGACATCCTAGGGTTCCAGAGTTAGAAGTTCAAGTTGAGAACAGTTGTGCAGTTCAAACACGTGCACAAACTTTCCAAAGACTGCTTACATAATGTTGTCTGCTTGTCTATTGGCCTAGGAAGAACTCTTTAACTACCCAAAACACGAAGAAACTACTTGCTTGGGCGAAAAGACATGTTTTGTGGACATAAAGATCAATGGGGTAGTGTAAGTGTTTCAGATGAATCAAAATTCAACCTCATGGTTTGTATGTTAAATGGCATGTTAGAAGAAGCATATTACCCAGGCTGTATAGCAACGACTGTGAAGTTCCCAGTCAGCCAAATGGTTTGGGGAAGCATTTCTAGCAAAGGGGTTGGACGACTTAAATTTGCAAAAAGAAATGCATCAGTTTACATGGCATCTGTTTTTATTCATTAATCCATAGTTGGGCTATCATGTGTTTGGGGGGGGGCAGCAGCCATCCACCATTTCAATTATCTTGTGCGAGTCTGTTTGAATTACTGCTGTCACATTATATTATGTAAATTAAAGTTAACTGAGAACCTTAACTATATCATTTAACATTACATTGAATGGATATTAATAAGAGAAAAGGACGAGACACAAAAACCCTGGAATGCAATAAATAGTTAATAAATACAACTGAAAAATAAAAAAATAATAATTAACAAATAACAAAATAATAAATATATAAGTATAATCAAAATAAAACTAAAAAATCAAATAAAGAGCTGACGTTTCGGATAGAGCCTATCCTTTATCAAAGCAAAAATGGATAATTCTCTAAAAGCAAATAGAATATTAGAGAATTATCCTGAAGTTATGAAATTAGTACTAACGGGGGGGTTTATATATAGTTTGCATGGGGAATAGTAAGGCGTTATTGGCTGACAAACAAGAGAACAAATGAGATTAATTAGACGAACTGTTGGGATAGGACAAGACGGAGGACAAATAGGAAATAATAAGGGGGCGGCGAGAAAAACGTAATAGGATGAAACATATGAAAGTGAAATTATAAAAACGTTTAGGAATGATAGGGTGCCTAGCAAAAAGATTACGTAAAATTATTCCTGATTATTAGTAGACAAAAAAGGGGCTGTCATGAAAGAATATTATTGATATTGTTCAAAAGTATCGATTCTATGATTCCCTGACTGTACTCGGTTTAAAAAATAAAAATTCCCTGACCATTCCCAGTCGCTAGTCACCCTGTAAAAAAGTCCCACATGTAAGAGCAACGGATCAAAAGTAAAAAAAAAAAAAAAAAAAAAAAAAAAAATATATGAAAGGACATTGAAGAACATTGAAAAGAATAGATAAAAGATAAGAAAGAAGAAAAAAAGAAGAAAAGGCCCCATAGGGCTTGCGACAAATTAAGGAATAGCTGAAGTTTAAGGGGACATGGGAAAGGTAATGAGGGAATGGTGCCTTTGCTAAGGTTAATGCCATTAGGGGTGAGGGAATTAAATTTCCAAATAAGAAAAGACTCGAATTGCTTTCTCTCTTTTTTGCTATGGAAGTTACTACGAAGAATATAAATGCTGATGGCCTGTAAAGAGTGACCAGGGGAATTAAAGTGTTTAGCGACAGGGGTGTCAGCATTGCTAAGAATATCAAACTTATGCCCGGCAAATCTGGAGCGTATGGTATTGCCTGTCTCTCCAACGTACTGTTTCTGGCATACTTTGCAATGTAACAGGTAAATTAAGTTGTGAGAAGTGCAGGTCAGGTTCTGGTTAATCTTGAAAGTAAAGGAGGAGGCACTGCTGGAAATGGAGGTAGCAGGGTTAAGAAAATGACAAACACCGCAACGCTTTGTATTGCAAGGAGAACATCCCTTAGTGGAAGTGCGTGGTTTGGTAATAGCAGCATGGACCAGAATATCTTTAAAATTAATTGTCCGTTTAAAAGAAACTTTTGGTGGTTCTGGTAGAATGGAGTGGAGAAGAGGAGAATTATCAATAATATGTTGATATTTCCTTAGGACATTTTTAATACTATTGAGGGTTGGATGATAAGGAAGAACTAATGTGGGTGTTGTCATGGCTGGAGAAGGTTTGGGGTTGTTGTTAGAACGAGAATTGCGATGTTTATAGATAGAGGCGCGTATGACAGATTTGGGGTAGCCTCTTGCTTTAAGGGAGTGGGTAAGGGCATTAGCATGGAAGTCCTTGTCAGGCTGATTAGTGCATATTCTATGGATGCGAGTTAACTGACCTAATGGGATGTTATCCTTGCAATGGCGCGGATGGCAGCTGTCATAGTGTAAGTACTGGTGTTGATCAGTGGGCTTCTTATAGAGATTAGTAGACAACTTATTGTTAGTGATAGAGATAGAGACATCCAAAAAAGAAACTGTCCTGATAGAGTAGTTGTGAGAAAACTTGATGGAGGGGTGGATGGAGTTGGAATGGGTGATAAAAGATAAGAGTGAGTCTTCGTTGTGTGGCCAGATCAGGAAAATATCATCAATATATCGCAGCCAGACCAACGGCTTTAAGGGAGACGTGGAGAGTAGTTTGGTTTCCACTTCCCCCATAAAAATGTTAGCATAGTTGGGAGCCAACATCTCGTCTTCACTTAACAGTCCAGATACTGCCATTCACTCCCTTATACAACAACTCACCACTATCTTCTCCAACAACAAAGACATCCAAGTCACTTTATCTTCAGTTTTGCCACGCCACACAAATTTCCACAGACCCTTACATTCACAGAACACCTCACGACTTAACAAAAACATTTCACGATTCAATACATTAGCACAGATTCTTTCCAGCACCTCTAAACGTTTTCACTTTTTACAACACTGTCCACTCTCTCCTATCCACATTTGCAAGGATGGGCTACATTTGTCACACAGGGGTCTGGATCTGGTTTCACACAACATTCTTAGATATTGTCAACCTCTCGCCACACTCAACCTTATCTCCAACACTACACAAGACACTGACAATCATGCACTACACAACACCTCCGACAACACCCCTACACTTACTGATTCACCAGTACATATTTCAACAACTTCACCTTCAGTCCCTCCACCCCTTCAGCAGACACGTACATTTACTCCCACCATCCACACATTAACTTCCACTGACACGACCCCACCCACCATTCACAATGTCCCTTCTTCCCCAACACTCTCCCCCATTAACCGAATTCTCACAACTACACCTTCACAGAACACTACACAAATGCTTGACACACTTTTACGCCCACCTTCTACCTCGAACACTTCCGCCAGACCACACACTTATAACACACGCAGCTCCACAAAACTACAATCAACACAAAACAGATGACTAACAGCCAACCACCCTCCTACTTTTTTTCAGCTCCGTAAGCTTTGCGACAAATTTTGTACCTACCATGCTCACAAAATCACCTTTTCCCATTACTTCACTCTCGACATAACCCCCAAAGGTTTGGTCCCTGCCCCCAGCATCCAATTAGGTCCCTTACCCTCTGCCACTCTGTCCCAAATTCATTCCACTGTTTCTGACTCTACCCGTAACATCCTTCCTATCCTTAGTAACCATTGCTCCAGCATTTGCACAAGCCTCTATCAGTCTATTACCCATCATGACTCCCTCCCCTCCCTTAATCCCGCGGATATTGACGCTCTTCATACTTTCATCTGTAAAAAGCTTGATTTTCTCTATTCCAAAAAATGTAATAAATTTCAAAGAGATCGTATTTCCTTCCCTAATAAAACCCATTTTCTATCTAATCCTTTATCCGCCTTTTTCTTGAACTCCCTGTCTAAAAACGATCCACCTCCCTCTACCAGCTCCAGCTCCTCTAGCTCCTCTACTCTTGGCACAACCGCGGTTATTAATCTATCAACCACTAAACTTTCGTCTCTCGAGATCAGAACCCTGTCCAAAGGCCTTTCCTTCTGTCCCACTCCTAATACTATTGACACTTTTGATATCATTTCCTCTGTCGATAATTTTAGCCGTGCCCTCAGGTCCCGTCTATACTTTTGCATGAATCCTTCCAATTCTACTCCCGCTACCAACTCAACCTTCCATATTCCTAGCGACTGGACCCCTCCTCATGACATCAATCCGGAACTTGAAGTTTACATCAAGTCCATACAAAACGACATCCTCTCCATCACTAAAAATATTAAAAAACCTCTTCCTAACCTTACCAATAACGAATTCCTTTGTATCAAACGCCTTAGCAATAACCCTGATATTACAATTAAACCAGCAGATAAAGGGGGCGCGATTGTTGTCATGAACACCTCTGACTACATTAACGAAGCTAACAGACAACTCTCTGATATTACGTTCTACAAGAAACTAACCTCCGATCCTACTGACACGTTCAAAACCATACTTCAAAATACCCTCTCCCAGCTTGAATCCTCTTCTGAAGTTGATAACAAAACCCGCCTCTTCCTCCTTCCTGAATTCAGTTCTCCTGGTCGTTTCTACCTTCTTCCCAAGATTCATAAACCTGGCAATCCCGGCCGTCCGATAATCTCTTGTAACAACACACTCTGTGAGCCACTGTCTGCGTATGTCGACCACCACATACGCCACATCCCACCCAGTCTTCCTTCCTATATCAAAGACACTAACGATTTTCTCTCCCATATCCAGCACCTTAACGACTCTAACTACGATTTCAAGAACGTCTTCCTCTGCACGCTTGATGTCTCTTCCCTCTACACTAACATTCCTCATGACGATGGGGTTAAAGCTGTGTGCAACAGTCTCAAGGCTAACAAACCTTTTCAAGTTCCTTCTACTGACACAATCTGCCTTCTTCTTCGTACCATCCTCACCTCCAATTTCTTCACTTTTAACAATGAGTATTACATCCAGACCAGTGGCACTGCTATGGGCTCCAAAATGGCTCCCAACTATGCTAACATTTTTATGGGGGAAGTGGAAACCAAACTACTCTCCACGTCTCCCTTAAAGCCGTTGGTCTGGCTGCGATATATTGATGATATTTTCCTGATCTGGCCACACAACGAAGACTCACTCTTATCTTTTATCACCCATTCCAACTCCATCCACCCCTCCATCAAGTTTTCTCACAACTACTCTATCAGGACAGTTTCTTTTTTGGATGTCTCTATCTCTATCACTAACAATAAGTTGTCTACTAATCTCTATAAGAAGCCCACTGATCAACACCAGTACTTACACTATGACAGCTGCCATCCGCGCCATTGCAAGGATAACATCCCATTAGGTCAGTTAACTCGCATCCATAGAATATGCACTAATCAGCCTGACAAGGACTTCCATGCTAATGCCCTTACCCACTCCCTTAAAGCAAGAGGCTACCCCAAATCTGTCATACGCGCCTCTATCTATAAACATCGCAATTCTCGTTCTAACAACAACCCCAAACCTTCTCCAGCCATGACAACACCCACATTAGTTCTTCCTTATCATCCAACCCTCAATAGTATTAAAAATGTCCTAAGGAAATATCAACATATTATTGATAATTCTCCTCTTCTCCACTCCATTCTACCAGAACCACCAAAAGTTTCTTTTAAACGGACAATTAATTTTAAAGATATTCTGGTCCATGCTGCTATTACCAAACCACGCACTTCCACTAAGGGATGTTCTCCTTGCAATACAAAGCGTTGCGGTGTTTGTCATTTTCTTAACCCTGCTACCTCCATTTCCAGCAGTGCCTCCTCCTTTACTTTCAAGATTAACCAGAACCTGACCTGCACTTCTCACAACTTAATTTACCTGTTACATTGCAAAGTATGCCAGAAACAGTACGTTGGAGAGACAGGCAATACCATACGCTCCAGATTTGCCGGGCATAAGTTTGATATTCTTAGCAATGCTGACACCCCTGTCGCTAAACACTTTAATTCCCCTGGTCACTCTTTACAGGCCATCAGCATTTATATTCTTCGTAGTAACTTCCATAGCAAAAAAGAGAGAAAGCAATTCGAGTCTTTTCTTATTTGGAAATTTAATTCCCTCACCCCTAATGGCATTAACCTTAGCAAAGGCACCATTCCCTCATTACCTTTCCCATGTCCCCTTAAACTTCAGCTATTCCTTAATTTGTCGCAAGCCCTATGGGGCCTTTTCTTCTTTTTTTCTTCTTTCTTATCTTTTATCTATTCTTTTCAATGTTCTTCAATGTCCTTTCATATATTTTTTTTTTTTTTTTTTTTTTTTTTTTTACTTTTGATCCGTTGCTCTTACATGTGGGACTTTTTTACAGGGTGACTAGCGACTGGGAATGGTCAGGGAATTTTTATTTTTTAAACCGAGTACAGTCAGGGAATCATAGAATCGATACTTTTGAACAATATCAATAATATTCTTTCATGACAGCCCCTTTTTTGTCTACTAATAATCAGGAATAATTTTACGTAATCTTTTTGCTAGGCACCCTATCATTCCTAAACGTTTTTATAATTTCACTTTCATATGTTTCATCCTATTACGTTTTTCTCGCCGCCCCCTTATTATTTCCTATTTGTCCTCCGTCTTGTCCTATCCCAACAGTTCGTCTAATTAATCTCATTTGTTCTCTTGTTTGTCAGCCAATAACGCCTTACTATTCCCCATGCAAACTATATATAAACCCCCCCCGTTAGTACTAATTTCATAACTTCAGGATAATTCTCTAATATTCTATTTGCTTTTAGAGAATTATCCATTTTTGCTTTGATAAAGGATAGGCTCTATCCGAAACGTCAGCTCTTTATTTGATTTTTTAGTTTTATTTTGATTATACTTATATATTTATTATTTTGTTATTTGTTAATTATTATTTTTTTATTTTTCAGTTGTATTTATTAACATTACATTATATTACTAATGCTCTTTAACTTTTATTACAGGCATCGTATGGCAGAAATTTCATTTGTACTAAAAGCTATTTCTACGTTAACGGCTTCGTTGAAGAAAGCACCTCTTGACAGTGGTAAGGTTTAACCCCTCCCCCTTTATTTTAAGAAACAATTAAAATGACAGTACTCGATAGAGAAAGTGAAACACCCTGTATGAGACATGGAAACTTAATGAAAACTATTTTTGCATAAAACATACATTGTAAATAAGTTGTGATCTACAAAGCAGGTAACCGTACTTGACAAAAAGGGGTATACCCCTGAGAAATATGTGTAGACTCTTACTGAATGAGATAGCTAACAGTAGGCAATGTTGCTCCTCTGGCATTCAGGCAGGCTGCAGTTCTATGGTGCATTGTGTCATACAAGTGCAGTATGGTGTCCTGAGATCCATTCCACCATTCTTCTTCCAACTGCACCCGGAGTTCTGTAAAGGTCGTTGCAGGTTGCAGACACTGGCAAAGACATCTGCCCAGATTGTCCCACGTGCTCTGTTGGTGAAAGATCTGGTGATCTCACACTATCACGTAGCGCCTGTTGAACGCTGGCTGAGATATGTTGAGGAACATTGTCCTGCTGCAGTATAGCTTTTGGTATGCTTTGGAGAAATAGCAGAAAATGGAGCTGAAGGATTTCACAGACATACTAGTGGGCTGTTATTGTACTTTGCACAAACACTAAATAGGTTCTGGGGTCGTAAGCAGTGGTCCACATCATAACTTCAGGTGTCGGACCTCTATGGCATTCCACTAGATGTACCGAATGGCTACGCATACCTCTGAGATATGGTGTCCTAATGCATCCATCATTGCGACCGAGAGTGCATTGTGCTGCCATTCTTCCAATCCTCACTTTGTTTACACCAGAGATGACGTGCTTGCTGATGGATCAGTGTTAATAGCAATTGGGGCAGAGGATTTCATTCATACGTCTCTGGATGGCTCCGTGGGATCTGCTCTTCCTAGAAGTGGCTGCATGCATTGCAAATCTGCGTGGATAGTGAGGTTGGATCCGCTGTGCATATTTTCTGATCCTCAGTCTGTGGTTCAGTGCTGGCTGTCAGAACCTTGTCTCCATAGTTCATGTGACAGGCATTTCGTTGAGCAAACCAAGTAGCCTCGTGCAAGCCCATTACCCGGCCCCCTTCAAATACCTCCAAATAATGATACTGTGGTCGTTGTCCAGGCATCTTCTGTGGTCACTCAGTACTGTCAGTAGTCAATACCAGGTCACGGCCTCCCCCAATTTTATCATATTTTATTTTTTCCTGCAGTACTAGTTCTCAGCACAAAAACAAGTCAAACTTCATCAATTTACTTTATTATAAAGAAGATCATGATGTAGAAGCTGAATGGAACTTTTTCGCGACTTCGCATGGTAAAAAAGACATGCACGCAAACTTAGTATGCGGTGTGTTAATGGACGACCAGTTACTTCATCGAACGATTTATACAAATGGGCGAAGTCATTTTTAAAAAATATTTTGTACTGAGGACATGCATCTCCCCCGCTAAAGCCATAACTCTTGCCTGACAACCAAATGTCCAAAAAAAAGGGGAGGGCCCTTAAACTAAGCCAGATGACCTGAAGAAGTCCTTAGGCTCGGACGGAAGATCTTGTCTTTCTTCTCTTTTTAGTTCCTTTTTATTAGGAGCTTTAGCATAAAAGCTACTTATAAGAATGCGCCCTTGGTCTGTACGTTTATCCAACCATCCACCCGCTGTTTGAACGATTAACTTGAAAACGGATTAACTTTTTCAAATTCTGTTTTCAGAAATATGACCTTCAAAGTCTTAACTCGGCCATATCAACTTTTCCTATTTTTGTGGGGGGGGGGGGTTAATTTCTTTTTAATAAATGTATAAATGTATTTCTGCGTCACTGCTAAAGCTCCTCCTTGGAATGTTTACAAGATTTTATTTATGTTTATTGTTTTTTTCATTATTATACAGGGCTAGTCAGAGGTCTGTTACCCCCTTCCTATCTTGGATACCAATGTAGTTATGCAAATTCCAATACAGGGATTCGAAGGTGCTCTATCTGATGGAACACTTTTCATCATCTCAAATATGCAAATTAGGACACATCCAAATTCTATCTCTAAAACCGAAGAGATACACAAAAAATTCCAATTGCACATTTGTTCAACAGCAAATTCCAGATAAAACCAAAAAAGGTTCACCAAAATCCAATGAGCAGATCACCCCCAATCCTCATCGCAAGCTTTGCAACATTAAAACCTTGATTCTAGATTGAGGCAAGAGCAACAGAGCCCAAAGATCCTGGGTTCAAGTCGCGGAAGTAACCACCAAGTGGTTTTTTTTCTTCTGATACCATATGCCAAACATGCAAATATTTCATATACCATCCTCATCCTCTTCTGGAAAGTTCCACAATTTACCATAAAGTCACCAGTTTCCTGTGTAATTGGTATAAAAAGGCGTGTTGAAGATGAGGAAAAAATCAGAGCAAAGCAAGATGGCACAGTACACTAACCAGGAAATGATCAACATGGTCCTCTGCTTTGGTGAGGCAAGGCAAAATTATCATGCAACAACCAGGCATCGTTGAAATGTCGTGCGGAATTTGCTATGGTGCAGGTGGACATCACATTGAACACTATCTGGATTGATGGAAAGACTTCGTATCAGATGACTGTTTGTAAGTAACAAACAGTAGAAGAGCTAATTGTCCTGTTGCAGAGCTTGCAGTGAGGATTGTGGGTGATCTGTTCAATGGATTTTGGTGAAATTTTTTTTTGTTTTGTTTGGAATTTGCTGTTGAACAAATGTGCATTTGGAATTTTTTGTGTATCTCTTACGGTTTTTGAGATAGAATTTGGATGTGTCCTAATTTGAATATCTGAGATGATGGAAGGTGCTCCAACAGATAGAGCACCCTCAAGTTCCTATTCATTCCCTGTATTGGAATTTGCATAACTACATTGGTATCCAAGGTAGGAAGGGGGTAACACACTTTTGACTCACTCTGTATAATGTACAGCAGATGAATAAACCCACAATTATTATACAATTGATTCAAAGACATCTGCATAATATCTCATCATTTCTTCTGTTCCATTGGCCATTGTGTACCACTGTTGTGCTTGAAAACAAAAACAGTTACAACAGTGATATATGACATGCTGCATGCCAAAAATCCTAGAAAAATGGAAAGAGAAGCGTCTGAAGATCAGATCAAGATGTTTATTTGTGGTATCATGACAATGCCCTAGTACATGCCACCATTAAGATAACTGTGTTTTTCTGTGAAAATTGGATCAATATGTTGATGCACCCCCCCCCCCCCCCTGTTCTCCAGATTTGGCACTTTGTGACTTATTTTTGTTTCCCATAATCAAGAGGAAGCTCAGGGGGTTCCATTTCAACATAACCAGTGACTACATTTTGGAGCTTACTGCTCAGGACCGGAAAAATTGCATTAGTCTCAGTCTCTGCATAACTTTACGAAAGTTAGCATAAAACTTCAAACCCACAGAGTATTTTGAAAAACGCATCTACAGAACCATTATTTTCATTATCAAACTGTTCTTTTGTCCTTCTAATAATGGAAGCTTAGACTTCACGGTGTGCATTTCCGCATCATAAAGCTTTGTTTTCCATTTAGCATGTTTTAAACGAATTTTCAGAGTTTCCTAATTTCTGCAATTTTTTAGCAACAATTTTCAGAGTTTCCTAATTCGCACTCGTCTTTCTAGCAACCTTTCAAGATCTGGCGAGGTTCAATTTCCAAGCGATTTTCAGGTGTCTTTTTCAGGTCTAGCCAGTCAGGTGCACTCTATTTGCTTGCTATGCATTCTGGAGAGTTGTATTTGCCAATTCAGATAGAGAATCATGATTGTCACAGCTGGTGTTTACCATGTGACTTTCCCTTGTGAATTTATTAATAAATAGTTACTAAGTAGAAATGTTACAAGAAGAAATTCAAAGCGTGAATGTGATCAGAGTGGTCGATATCGCCTTGAGAGAATGAAAATTGTTTGAAGATCAACTTCTTGGACACCATATTTTCCAAAGTGACTCAACCAATTAGATCAGATCAGAGTTGGGATAACGCCTGAATGTTGCTAAGTGAAGGAACGACCTGAAACACGTTGTGTATAGGATGATAAGTTAGGTAACCGAAATGCCCAGGGCTGATAGGATTTTGCTGCATATTACAACTCTTAAAAGTCGTTAAATGGAAAATGGGCTTAAGAATAACTCTCACATACGAGGATCATGAAATTAACTGTCTGGACTACTGCGTTTCTCCGAAAATAAGACAGGGTCTTATATTAATTTTTGCTCATAAAGATGCATCAGGACTTTTTTTTTCAGGGGGGCAAAAAAAAAAAAAAAATCTACTAGGTCTACCGCATGTACAGGAATATGATAAAGTAACGACCTCTTGCAAGCGAGGCTTCACAAAGTTTCCACGCTGAATTTTTTCCAATCTGTTTTCGATATAGTTATTGATTTTTTTGCGCAAATGGTCCTTGAATGGCTTATTTATAGCAATGTCAAAGAGTCTGGAGATAGGCCCTCATTCCTACGGGAATCATCATTTGATCTATTCTTCTTTCTGCTAAAAAGTTCTTCATGTGTGCTGGCTGCATCCCAAACTAGCATACCCCTTTAACCACCTCGCAAAAGAAGTGGTAGCATTAAGTCAATCCACTTCCTTATAGCTGCTTGTGGAAACCAGGCCTTTTCAGTTTCAAGAACATAAATGTTTGAAACACGTTCAGTGTTATTCTTCTTGCCTTTAACAATGATGAACGCTGGGGCTTTCTTTCCATCCAGACGAATTGCCAAAATACAGGTAACACGTGCACTTTCGTAGCCAGTGGAGAGAACATAGATTGACGAAGCATCCCTCTCATAAATTGTCATTCGAGATCCTTGACCCATAAACACTGCAGTTTCATCCATAGCAATCGTATTGGAGGGTTGGTGGTATTTATAAAAACCGATACCATCGACTAAGGACTTGAATGCAAGTGCATGTTTAATATCTTCAGTATCTTCCAGCTTGAACAGTGTTGTCGATCTTCTTAAACTCACTGAAGAAAGGAAATAACAGCTGCCGACCTGACCCACATTTGCACTTCTTAGCATTTCCATTGTCCACCTACTGACTGAGGTTATCATACTCTGCTCTCCACTTCTTCTCTTTGCAGAAAGCTGTAAGATTCTGGCCCTGGGAATCCTCCACGATTCCCATCTTGTATTCAACAGAATAGCTCTTTCTTTTTGCACTCATCTTGTCTGGGAATCAAAACATCGATCTTATTTCCTTTTAATTCATTAAGGTAGCTATGGTAGTATGATAAATCAAGTCTTAATTGAATAGTTACCAGTACGAGATACGGTAGAAGCAAAAAGTAACAACAGTGGCAACAAAAATCAATGTAAGCACTTCCGTTTGATTTTTGTTTTAACCTCTTCACGACCAGCTTAAATTTTGAAGGATACTCCCAGGACCAGATTTTATGTAGTATCTGCCAAACCAATGACAAACATGTGTTCGTCATGTACAATTTGTAAGAATATTTCTGTTTCAGAATCAATACTTATTTCAAAATCAGGATCTTTGGCATCACTACTTACTTACTTACTTTTCAAACCCGCTTATCCGTTAAGGTCGCAGGGGCAGTAGCCCTATGGAGGATCTCCAGCGATCGCGATCTTCTGCCATCAGGCGCATGTCCTCCCTGGTAATATCTAAGCGACTCGAACCCAGATTCTCCATGTGGTCTAGCCACCTGGTTCTAGGACGACCCCTTGATCTCTTACTCACCGGCTTGGAAAATAACAACTGCCTAGGAAGACTAGTTTGCGGCATCCGTATCACGTGGCCATACCAGCGCAACTGAGATCTCTCAATGCGGAGATGTAGCGGCTCAACACCTAAAGATTCCCGTATTGTGCTGCTGTACACTCTATCTAGTAGGGTAACACCTGCCACACCTCTCAGAAATCTCATTTCAGCCGCTTGTATCCACGGTCGCACTCTTTCGGTCATTACCCAAGCCTTATGACCATAGGTGAGAATGGGGACAAAGATAGATTTGAAGACGGAGAGCTTGGCTTTGTTACCCAGCTCGCGTTTCGTTACCACGGATCGCCACAGTTCACGTCTGACACAGCTTGCTGCACCGATCCGAGCATTCAATTCTTTCTCCTGCCGTCCATCACTCATGAATGCAATCCTGAGATACTTGAATTTCTCCACCTGTTTCAATGAGGCTCCCCTAACATGGAGAGCGCACTGAGCAGGCTGTCTTGAAAGGACCAGAACCTCGGTTTTAGCCACACTGATCTTCATCCCAGCTTCTTCACATTTGGCTGCAAACCGGTCTAGTGCTTGCTGAAGGTTCGTGCGAGAAGACCCAAGGAGGACAAGGTCGTCAGCAAAGAGCAACCTCTCCACCAGGCAGTCACCCACACAAACACGCTCTTCGCCTCGGCTGCCCCTGTCTATCCAGTCCATAAAGATAATGAACAAGAGGGGCGCCAGTACGCACCCTTGGCGGAGTCCAACACCCACGATGAACGGTCTTGACTTATCTTGATGCCATTTATCCAGACACACATCTCAGAGCTTTCGTACAGAGACATGATAGCAACCAGTAATTGCCCATCCACTCCATACTCTTGCAACACTTGCCAGAGCTTCTCCCGAGGAACTCTGTCATATGCTTTTTTGAGGTCCACAAAGCAAGCGTAGACCTCTTTTGCATACTCCCAGGATTTCTCAAAGATTTGCCTTAGATCAAAGATGTGATCCGTCATGCTTCGGCCAGGTCGGAAACCACACTGCATCACTACTTGCATTGACATAATCATAATCATCCATTTTTTACAAAAAAGAAGCAAAAACAACGTAAAAACAGTGCAAATACGATGTACAACGGTTTTGAAATAAGCAATCAAAAAATAAACGCAATGGTTCCATCTATCGCAGGAAAATGAACCCATAAAAGAATAAACCGTCCCAAATGATTTTATTGTTTTATTCCTGAAAAACCACGTTAATAGAATTAATAGCTGAAAATGACGAACGCATGTTCGTCATGGTATTGAACGGAGGGTCTAGCTTGACGAACGCATGTTTGTCACTGGTCGTGAAGAAGTTAAAAGGTCAAAACAACGTGAGAACTTCTGTTTTACTTTTGTACAGAATTTTGCACGTGACTGTACTAGGGCTTATATTACGTGCATCCTAAAAAATCATGCTAGGGTTTATTTTCCAATTAGGTCTTATTTTTGGAGAAACACGGTAATTAGCTAAAAAAGAAATCTTTTAAGCAGTCTCTTAAATTGTTTTAATTTATAAACAGATAAATGGTAAATAGTAAAAGTTTTAATATTTTATTGTTTAAATCTTTTGATTTTACAAGTTATCTTATTGTCTCTTTCATAGTGGATGCTGGGACTTGGTACCAGCTGATCAACTTGTATCCACACTTAGTGGACTGCACAACATCAACATCAGCACAGGTGTGCCGGTCACTGAAAGAAGCACTACACGAATACAAAGATCTACTGCAGTCACCTAAGGCATCACAAAACATCCCCAATGGCATTTCATAATGAATTGTATATATTATTTTAAAAATTTTTAATTAAGCTCAGCTTGAAATCAAAATAAAAGTGAAATGTCGACGCAAGTAGATATAAACAAACACAGACTAAGTTAAGCTTTGTTAACCTAGTATGTTCTGTGTCTTTCATAAAATGAAAACGTAAAACTTCGCATCTACAAAGAACAAAATAGTATGCGTACAACTGTGTAATTGCAATGAATATAATTTAATATGTTTGACCAGATCTTGGGGGAGGGGGAAGTTTGTAAATGGCAAGAAATTCTCTATAAGGATACAGAAACTATTATTCCTTCCTGCCCTTTGTAAATATACAGCAATTATTGTGTTGTCATTGATTAATTATATATTTTCTATATCACCCATGTGAGAACTGATAGATATTTTTTTTTTTTTTTTTTATAATTTTAATGATTTTATTTCAATACAAAATAATGTGCTTTAGCAGATATATTTCTTGCTTGTTATATCCGTCTCAGTTTAAAAGACAGTTTTTTGGGTTTGTACATAAACAAATTTCACATCTTGGAAATAAAAAATTTTCTAAATACACTTTGATATTTCATTTGATTGTATTTTTATTTTAAAATGACTACACTTTCCACTTTGTATAAACTTGTGTAAAATATAGATCTCTAAGGACTAATGAAATTATACATAACTAGATAATTCACTCGCTGTAAATAATTGAATATTTACACTTACATTACATGCATCAAAATATTTCTCATTTGAAACTTTTAATCATTTATTGACACTGAGAACTCCATTTATCTTTACTTCAGACACACTATTAACCCCCACATAATGGTAATGCCATAATTTTGTTTTATGCTGAACAAAAATTTGTAATTAGTTATTAATGACCAAAAATATTCATTAGGATATTAACATTGATTATTTTTGGTCAAGATTGTATGAATTTTAAAGTTCTTATAGATGCCTAAGAAAATTCAAAAAATGTAAATTTAAGACTTATGTGGGGGACCAGTCCAGATATTTACACTCAAAGCAGTTTTCATTTCTGTTTTCAATAATCAATTAGATATTTTGTAAGTAGAATTATAAACTCCAGTCAATAAAGAAAAATTTTTTTATTAATCCGTCTCCAAATGTCATCTTTTTATGCTTCGAAGGACTTTCTTCAATTTCGCACCACCATAACGTAACGATTTCCAAAAACCTGTAAGAAAGCATCGATACGTTAATATAACGTTAAATAAAATATACTTTTGAAAACAGCTTAATGCATAATGAGGATATGCTCTTATTTTATTTTTGAAGTGAAACTTCTTATCACTGTAGTTTAACAGGGTTTCTACAGATATGTACGAGAGCTGTTCAAAATTTTTTCCTTACCTGATTCTATGTACCTTTAACTATTTTTCCACATAGTTTCCAAGTTTATTTAAGTACTTGTCATAGCGCTCAATGTACTTCCGCATGATCACTTTATAAAAGATGCCGCCGAAGAAGAAAGTCGTGCAGTTTTCACTTGTTCATCGTCGCTGAAATGCAGGCTGCCGATGATCTCCTTTAGCTCCCGCAACAGGTGGTAGCCACTGGATGCGAGGTCCGGACTCTAAGGCGGGTGGTCAAGTTGTTCCCAAACAAAAGCAGCCTGCATTTCAGCAACGATGAACAAGTGAAAACTGTCTGATTGTCTTCACCGGTGGCAGCTACTATGATGTGATCATGCAGAAGTACATTGAGCGCTATGACAAATGCTTAAATAAACTTGGAAACTATGTGGAAAAATAGTTAAAGGTACATAGAATCTGGTTAAGAAAAAATTTTGAAAAGATATATAGTACTTTCATTTTTATTGCAAAACGGACCTTTATGAATAATTTTGGACAGAGGAAGTATTGTAAAGAATTATGCATTTAATTATAATTTTATTGATGAATATTCTGTTTTACTGATGAATAATTTAATTGATGAATATTAAAGAATAAATTTGAAAATAATTAAAAATAATATCCTTAGAGAAATGATTGTATTAAAAGAAAAAATATTCTACAGTTCAACCATAAAATTTGAAAATTAAATATCCAATATAACGACAGGTTTAATATTTCATATAATCCTTCATATAACTTAATAAAATAACTTAACGAAAACAACTAATTTTGAATATTGCCGTACTTTTGGACTAGGTATTTAAACAGAAAATTAAATAGTTTAAATAAATAAATAAATAAAATAAAAAAAGGAGAAATATATTAAATTGTTTTAGTTGAATTTTTCCTTTACAAATTATAAGATAATATAAAATCAAACTATGAATAAAGGAGAACATGTGAGTTCATCAAGGAGACAGTTTTGCATTGTTGTTGCATGTTTAAGCATTGTTGGCGCTGGCTTGAAGGACATGCAGGAACTGAAAAGTCACCTGACCATTGTTGTCTGAGCAACAATTTTTAAAGAATAAATCATTAGATGGTCTGTGAGGGTTTTAATGGTATGTCTACCTCAGCTGTTCGAAATAATGATGAAAAATAGGAAAGAAAAT
>JAHWFO010046785.1:892-12776 GCA_023313115.1 Rhysida immarginata | reverse complement strand
AGGCACCCGCCGCTACACGGGATAATTACAGTTGTAGGTAAACAGAACAATCTCAAGAAGTTAAATAATAACTCAAAATTGGTTTTCAGTAATTGTATAATTTTCTGCTGCAGAAAAGGCTCCCGTTGTCCAGATGTTTCCAACGCCCAGATAACTTCTTGTCTTCTCTCACCAATACTCGTTCTTTTCTTCGGTGAAATTTGATAGATATTTATTAACATGTATCCTTCGAACGATTATTAAAGAGCACAATACCGCGTGCTTGTTGATTTGAAGAGTCCAGTTCATGTATGCTTTATTATCGTAAACAGTGGCCTACATACAGGGTGTAACTAAAGATGTGTTACAAACTTTGGGGAATGATAGAACTGGTCAAAATAAGCATTTTTTGTTCTATGAACTTTGGTCCACAACTGCATCGTTTAAGAGTTATAGCCACTGTTCAGAATGACGTCTTCAGCATCAATGCAGGCTTATGACACACCCCTTTCTGAATTATGGTATGGTCATGTAAATTTTTAAAGTAACATGACCACACCATCACATTACCATGCAAGCAGATCCTGCACACTAAAAAATCTAACGTGTGTGATCGCATCCGGATATGGACTACACCTTTAACGAGTGCACTGACATGTTGTTAGTGTACGGTGCTGCAGACGGTAATGGAAGGGCTGCTTGTCGTCTGTACAGACGGCAGTTTCCACAACGTCGTCAGCCAGCTCACACAATGTTTACTCGGCTTGTGCGACGTCTACGAGCAATAGGAAGTGTAGCTGTGATGCGTGGAGAGCATGGTCGCGCTCGCACCCGTCGTACCGCTCAATTCGAAGAAGCTGTGCTTCGTAGAGTTCACGAAAGACCAACATGTAGCACCCGTGCGCTTGCACACATCATGAACACAGATCACATGTCTGTTTGGCGAGTTCTGCATGACCAACTGTTTCATCCGTTTCGTATGCAACGAGTGCAAGCATTTGGAGTTGCTGACTTTGCATCACGTATGGCATTCTGCAGATGGTTTCTTGCACGTTGTAGAGAGGAACCAGCATTCCCACAGCAGGTGCTGTTCACTGATGAAGCAACCTTCACCAGGGAAGGCATTTTCAACCACCAGAATATCCATGTTTGGGACCGTATCAACCCACATGCCATTTCGACAAGGCGCTTCCAGCAACGATTTTCTGTCAACGTGTGTGCTGGTATTGTTGGCAATCGCCTCATTGGGCCGTACATTCTCCCAGCTCGTATGAATGCACAAACCTACCTCGTCTTTCTTCAGGAGGTGCTGCCTGAACTGTTGGATGACATACCTCTTAACATCCGTCAAGTAATGTGGTTCCAACATGATGGTGCACCTCCACATTTCTCACAGCATGTCCGGGCCTTCCTCACTGATACGTTTGGCGATCGTTGGATTGGACGCGGTGGTCCAGTGACCTGGCCGCCACGATCACCAGACCTAACACCATTGGATTTCTTTGTGTGGGGCCACCTAAAGTCCCTGATCTACGAAACAATGGTTAATTCAGTGGAGGATCTCATCGCACGATTGGCTGTAGCAGCAGACAACATCAGGGACTCCCAGCAGATGCTGCAACGGGTGTCTTGCAACGTACAGCGACGAATGCAAGCCTGCATTGACGCTGAAGGGCGTCATTTTGAACAGTTGCTATAACTCTTAAACAATGCAGTTGTGGACCAATGTTCATAGAACAAAAAATGCTTATTTTGACCAGTTCTATCATTCCCCAAAGTTTGTAACACACCTTTAGTTACACCCTGTATATACCAATCAACTGGAAGAGGAAGGGGAAGCTGCCGTTGTGTCTGGACGTTTCTACACTGTTCAAGGGCTCCGAACACACAAATAGTTTAAACTTTCGTTAAGGAGATGAAGGGAATCACGTGTAGCTTTTTGCTCCTCGAGAGAGATTGCCCTATCTATATCGGCTATTATACTCATTTCCTGCTCATTGTTAATAATTTTATGTTCTATTGCCGAGGCAACAGAACATTCTATCATTCCACTACCTTAAAAATATTCTTGCTTCATCACTACATCAGTTTCCATGGCAACAATATTTCCCCGACGTTGATTTGGAAATATATGGCAGCAATAACTTCGACAACTCTCTTCTCGTTTCTCTGTGCTCTGCAATCCCAACAATCTCAGTGGGGTTATCCACTACTTGGTAATCTGTTATTGCAATTGCACTCTGCTCTGGGTGTCTTGAAGTAAAAATTGGATATTCATCACTTTATGTAGTTTAGCAGTCGCCATTTCTTCTGTTGACACACTCACCACTTGCTCTATTGAAGGGACTCACTCACTACTTGCTCAGTTGCTTAATCCAATTCAGTTACAGCAGTGCGCTGGCGAATCCAATACAATACCGAGCGAAGAGGCTGGTTCTTCTGTAGCCTTTCCACTCTTTCTCAATAGTCTGGTAACTCTCCATTATCTACAGTTACTGCTCATTTTTAAAGATTTTCAAGAAAATGTTAAGTCCTAAGAACTAACAATTCTAAGAAAACCCCAATGAATTCTAACAGGAATTCTATGCATTGTTAAAACTATATTTTGTTTTATATTTTGTTAAATCTTCATTACATGCCTTAATGAACGTTATTTATATTGCAAAAACTTTGCCTTGCATTGTTGGTCATTCGATATATATTGTTAGTGAATTTCTTGCTGATACAAACACGACGGGTCTATTGTTGTAATACTGTGCCTTGTATTGTTCATGAGAGGCCTCTTATTAGTATGCCCGCTATCATTATGAATATCGATTATTATCTGTAATTATTTTTTCGAAATCTCAGGTAGTCAGTGACCTTCCTCTTGCCTTGATGATCAAGTGCAATATTTCAACTGTACATTTGTATAAGAAACAAACCCACAAACAAACACTCTTATTTATACAACGTGTCCAAAAAGCCTGGTAACATGGCAGATATCTCAAAGCGGCCAGGTAGGCAAGATCTGATGAGTGTGATTTATAGGTAATAGGGGGATGGGGAATTCATTGCCACATTCAAATTTGACTTTGACCCCCAAATTTAAGGTCACCCATTTGTTAACTCGAAAACTATTAAAGATTGAGAAAAATTTCCAATTGGTACCCTGTAGAGCAACACCACATTAGTCTAAAAACAATTTTTAATCACACCCTTCCCCTTGAAAGATTTTGAGAAAATGGGCTAAGAAAATCACTCAAGCAAAGAAAATTCCCAACGGTGTGCTTCACTGCAATTCAAATGTGATAGAAACCTCAGCCAACTTGGCCAGCTGAACCTGACCTTGGACATTAGATATACAGGGTGTTTCTAAATTATATCCCGTATTATACATGTTTATTACTCAAAAACTATTACAGATTTTAACGTGATATTTTTTATTCACAAAGAAAAACTTAAGAAGTTTCTTAGCATGTCTTAATAAATTTCAATGTGCTCCTCATTTATAGCGTGAAGGACGTCAATGCGAAACTCGACTTCCTCCCATGTTTGGGCTGGGGATGATTTCAGCGATTGTTTCAGTTATTCTGTTCTTGAGAGTTTCAATGTCATCAACGTTGGTCTTGTACACTCTTTCTTTCACATATCCCCAGAAGAAAAAATCCAGCGAGTTCGCATCGGGTGAGCGAGGGGGCCAAGGGATTGGCCCATCCCTTCCAACCTATCGTCTTGGAAAGTTCGTATCAAGGCAGCCTCACTTGCAGCCTCCAGTGAGGAGGTCCTCATCTTGTTGGTAAACTATGTTGGGCTGCAGTTCTTCCACCTGTGGAATCAGGTAGTTCTCCAGCATATCTAGGTATAGTGGTGGTCACAGAAATAAGACACTCACCTCCCTATCTTAACAACTTGGAATAATCTTTGAAGTTAACACACGATTTGCATAACAATAAATTTTAAGCTATTTTAGAGTAATTTGATTTTATATATGGCTGAATGACATGATATTAGAAGGACACTCTAAAGTTATTGTGAAATTGAAGTAAAGTGATAAAAGTCACCCTGGACAAGGAAATAAGACTGTGCCATTATTTTGCGTTTTACGTGTAGGTAATCAATATTTTCGTCTATTTAGTTTATACTATGCATTTATCTGATCCCTAAGATTATTGCAATATTTTTTAGTTTTAAATCATGGGCAAAAAAAACAGTATGTATGTGGGCCTGAACAAAGGCAAATGATATTGACACTGAAAAGTAAAAATTACACCATTTCTGAAATTGCACAAATGCTCAAATGTTCCAGATGCATGTTTTATAATGCCATTAATCGTGTTCTAAGAAAAAAATCAGTGGAAAATAAAATCAGAAAACCTCCACCACGTAAAACTACTGTTAAAGAAGACCAAATTATTGCCAGAATGAGTAAAAGCAACCCATTTAAGACGTCCAAGCAACTTCAGCACACATTGGTAACTGATTATAATGTAAATGTCTCTTCATAAACCTTCAGACGACGACTGAATGAATGTTCTTTACGTGGCTGCATTGCCAAGAAGAAGCCATTTTTCTCACCCATCAATTGAAAGAAGCGTTTGGAGTTTGCTAAGAAACACTTAAATAAACCGGTGGAATTTTGGAAGAAAATTTTGTGGACTGATGAATCAAAGTTTAATTTGTTTGGATCGGATGGAAAAGTATACGTACGCCGTCCACAAAATTGTTCAAATGATCCACGATACACTGTGATAACAGTAAAGTATAGCGGAGGTAAAATCATGGTCTGGGGAGCAATGTCCTGGCACGGTACAGGTCCACTGCATAAAATAACCGAATAATGGATCAACATTCATACAAAAATATCTTAGAAAATATAATGGAGCCGTTCGCAGATGATAATTTGCCCGTTACATGGATATTGATGCATGACAACGATCCAAAACACAAAGCCAAATCTGTAACAAAATGGCTGGAAGAAAATAGAATCAAAGTTTTGGATTGGCCACCACAGAGCCCGGACTTCAATCTAATAGAGAACCTATGGGAACATGTGAAAACGAAAATTAGTGAAGAAAGACCTTCAAATTTAACCCAAATGTGGGCAACAATTGAAGCAGCTTGGCAGAATGTTCCAGTGGAACAATGCCACTGTCTAATTGAAGTATGAATAAGAGATTACAAGAAGTAATCAAAAATAAAGGGTATCCAACCAAATATTAAAATTTGATTCGATGTTTATTGTTCAATTGTCTTATTTGCTGAAGTGTCTTATTTCTGTGTCTGTGTTAAAAACGAAATCACAACAATACTATTATATGAAGCATTTATTTTCATAACTTTTTGTTGCTTAACAATTCATTGAGGTTTATATTCATTATTCCAAAAGAAGTATTCTTGTATTAAATATTATGTTGATAATAATGTAATTTTTCTAAATGTCTTATTTCTGTGACCACCACTGTAGGTTGCAGCGGTAATGGTGTCTTCAGCGAAAAAAAAAGTTCCGATTACTAGATCATGCATTAAACAGCACCAAACATTAACCTTTGGGCTGTGGCGTGTATGCTCCCTTAGAACGTGGGGTTTTTTGAGCCCCAAATGCAGCAGTTGTGTCGGTTTGCTGCTCCGGAAGTATGGAATGTTGCCTCATTGTCGATTTTTTGGAGCATATCTTCAGCAAACTTCTTGCACTTCAGTCGGTCATCTGGCTTCAGTTTGTGCATCATCTGGATTTTGTAGGGTGTAAGACGAAGGTGGTGCTTCACTATTTTATGTACGGATGTCATTGGCATATCCAGTTAACGAGCCGCTTGACGAAGTGATTTATGGGGACTATGACGTACGCCTCCCTGACCTTTTCTACTCTCTGTGATGTCACTGAAGGTCTACCAGTACACGTACTATGTAACAGGCTGCCTGTTTTTAAAAAAATTTCATGCTGTAGCTTAAATGATTTGGAGGGTCCTCTTTAAAGTTTGTTTTGAACATTCTCTGAACTGTAATCATTGAATTTAATTCCGCAAGCCATTACACGCATTGAGCTTTTTTTTTGAACGCTCGACATTGTTTACTGCGTCTCGCGGAAAATGGAACAACGTGCTAACAACGGTACCACGGACCAAACATTAACAGGCTTTATTATCAACTCACGCGAGGCTAAGAAACTTTTTGAGTTTTTCTTTGTGAATAAAAAAAATCACGTTAAAATCTGTAATAGTTTTTGAGTAATAAACATGTATAATACGGGAGATAATTTAGAAACACCCTCTATGTTGGTGAATTGCATGTTGATACCATTGTTGAAACAAACACTGACGGGCCCATTGTTGTACATACTTTGCCTTGCTGTCACGTGGATTTCGTCAACGCAAGCGGCTCTGGAGGCAGGAGAAAGCCGATGACGTAGCGAGAGCACTTGACGTTGACGATGACATCCCGAAAGGATCAAGTGAGAAATGGAGAACGAGAGGACAGAAGGCAACATGGAGGCGATGAAGTGAGAGAAATACACCAGGTCGCGAGTCTTTGAAAAGTGTAAAAGGCCCATCAAATGGTCTCGAGCGACACGAACAAGCGTGTGCGAAGTGTTCAGCGTCCTTCATGTCAAGAGACACGCCATCGAGCGACTTGCTGAGCGACGGGGCATTCGACGACGAAACGGTGAAGGCGGTCGGCGAGCAGCGCGACCGAGATGAACGATAGCGATATGACGGCTGTCAACGTGGCTACGAACAGGCAAATGACCAAGCCGAGCTACAAGCGAAACTCGTAAGTGCTATAGAACAATTTCCTTCACACCTATTTCCCGATACAGCTACGGCTGAGAACTTTGCGAATAATGTAGAAGAGGCGATGGCGGATAATGGAAGGAGCCCATTGACAGAGGACGAAGGAATAATCCTGCAACGCTTATTCCATGCATACGGTAGGCTTCTATTTTTGAATGAGTCGTTTTTATGGGTGCAAGCGAGTATCGTTTGACCATGCTACACGCTAAAATTCAAGTTTCTCAAATTGAGCTATTCTATGCAATTTTCTTTCTCGACGCCAGTGGACTATCAGAAAGTGACGAGATGCTAGGGGTGATTCCTTTCTCTCTACGCGATTATTGCCTGAGGGGAACAGGAGGATTTATCCCGAAGTGCTCGCTCACATTTCCTTAACATTTATATGGATCATCGTCCATTATCATAAGTTTTTTCAATCGGCCAACTAATCTCCGTTTTGCGGTATTCATTTTCTTACGTAAGAATCCGTCTACAAGAGTACTGCCGAATCTTAAGCGATGCTTTAGTGTTCGTCTTCGGTCACGACTTGTATTTTTACGTGGTTTGCTTTCTTGTTCTTCCTATCGTCTAGATTTAAGGCATTTCGACGTGACTAAAAATAAGTCATTAAATCCGGCCAAAACCCATCGTAGCTCGTTCATTGAAGTTTCAGCTTTAGCAACAGTTTTCCGTGGTCACGTGTCTGAGTGATTCGCATCTTCAAAGCTGTGTCTGCATAATTGAATCTTTGATGAAATAATCTTACTTACCTGAGAGGCCGACTTTTTGTTTTTGCCGTTCGTATTCTGCGATTCTCTGCTGGAATCATTTTTTCTTGTGCTACGGTTTTGTCAGGAAAAATAGTATAGTTCCATGTGCGACGATTTGACAAATTTAAAAGCTCAATTTTACTTGTTCAGAATTATCACTCTTCAATGCAAGTGTGCTCTATATTATTGAGTGATCAGTGTGTGATTATACAGGATGTTTCAAAATTATGTACAATAAATTTAGTGACATATTCTTCAGGTCAAAAGAAGACGAAAATGTTCTATAGCACTTTGTCTGGAAACGATTTGTTTGCGAGTAATCCAATATCATACAGTAAGGAAGCACGGTAGTTAGCGGACGATATTTTAGCAGTTCCAGCGTTTCGACCCAAGACTAGTTTGAGTGGTTTGTTCCATTTAAACCTACTTTAGGGTTGTTCCATTAGTTGTGTACGGTTGTTTCCATTACTGTAGTTTCACTACTGTACATCTACTAGGAATATCAATTTCAGAACGTTTGCGTGCTTTGACATACGCATTACGATTTACGTAAAAAAAAGTCATGTACACGTATTCCAGTGCAGAATACACTGACATGCACCTAATGTATGGTCTTGCGGACGGAAATGCTGTGGAAGCAAGAAGACTCTACCAAGAACGCTTTCCGAATAGACGTTTGCCAAATAACCGAACATTTGTATCTGTCGACAGACATTTGAGGGAGCGTGGTTCCTTTGGCCGTCAAACAAGACAAGGGCGACCTGTAGCACATTCTCCGGATGAGGAGGATATGATAATTGACATCATACATGATGAACCACAGACAAGCACCCGTCGTATTTCTTCCATGGTACACATTCCGCACTCATCTGTTTGGCGCATTCTTCACCGTCAGCTTTTGCATCCATACCACCTGCAACTGGTTCAGGCACTGAACCCAACGGACTATCCACACCGACAACGATTTTGCCAATGGATACAACGTCGTCATGCTGCAGACCCTAGTTGTCTCAGCCAGATACTTTTCACGGACGAAGCAACCTTCACCCGGACAGGAATCGTAAATTCTCACAACCAGCACCATTGGGCAGATGCTAACCCGCATGTTACCAGAGCTCGAGCGCATCAAGAGCGTTTCTCCGTGAACATTTTGTGTGGAATTGTCGGAAATAACTTAATTGGCCCTTATGTGTTGCCGCCATGATTGACTGGGCGAACGTATCTTTTGTTTCTGCAGAATGCATTGCCAGAATCACTGGAAGATGTTCCTCTTTTGATAAGATCTAACATGTGGTTCATGCACGATGGCGCTCCAGCACATTTCAGCCATGTTGTGCGAGCACACCTTAATGCTGCATACACGAATCGGTGGATAGGTCGAGGTGGACCGGTAGCCTGGCCTGCAAGATCACCCGACCTTAATCCCTTGGACTTTTTTCTGTGGGGTCATGTGAAAACGATCGTCTACAGCACAGAAGTTCCTAACATTATGGATCTGCGACAACGAATTGAAAATGCATGCCAAACCGTTCGTAATGCTGGCGACGAACTCTTCCATGACATCAGACGGTCGCTCATGCGTCGAGCCGAAGCGTGCGTGCGAGCTGGTGGCGGGCAATTTGAACAATTCCTGTAATTTGGAGCCACGGGTTTAGTTGGCTGTAT
Source organism: Rhysida immarginata (assembly GCA_023313115.1). Classification (NCBI taxonomy): domain Eukaryota; kingdom Metazoa; phylum Arthropoda; class Chilopoda; order Scolopendromorpha; family Scolopendridae; genus Rhysida; species Rhysida immarginata. The sequence continues at coordinate 3,613 of JAHWFO010046785.1, read as the reverse complement.
CGCGTAAATAAATCGTTTCCAGACAAAGTCCTATAGAACATTTTCGTCTTCTTTTGACCTGAAGAATATGTCACTAAATTTAGTGTACATAATTTTGAAACACCCTGTATAATTCAGCCATTTAATTCATTTTTTCAATTCCAGGGCATAAGCCCGTGTGTTAGTGAGATAGAAAGGGTGATTTTGTCTGTGCAATTGAATAAAAGTGAACGACACCGATCTTTATACGTCTTATCTCAGTTAATGTGAGTTTGCATGTGATAAATTACAGTGCTAATTACCTTCAGTGTTTCTCAACTAAGTGTTGTGCTGTGTTTTCAATTTGGCTGGAGCTATAGTAGCGGCAACTAAAAGTGTTCTCGAAAGAGTGTGTTATTTTTGTGAATGTGTGCTTCAGCACAACGATAATTCTCTATCGACCGAACGACGTAATCTACCGTGGTCGTAGGCGACGACTCAAGGGGTGTCTCTCTACATTACCTTCAAAAGCTACGTCTCGACAGTTTTGTGCGCCAGTCGAGGTGCAACGAGCTGCTGCGTCTCATCACGCTTTCTTTCTGGTGATCATCCATCTCAAGCCGAACAACGATGGTGCAAGTTAACTGTGTTTATTGCTTCTACTTTACGTTTGCGAATTCTGCGTAAGGTAATCCCCGAATTGATGAACGTCAGACAACGTCCACTGAAATTGGGTGAGGTTCAGCCAAACCAGCTAGACTGACTTTATTTTATTGATTTTCGCCACTACAAACTTCAAAAAGAACATTGTTGATTTATGTTGCATGAAGACTTCCACTGTGTAGACTTTATTTTCTCTCTAAACTATCTGATATTTTCATCAATAAAGCTTATTTTTTATACGTTCTTGTCTCTTGTCCCACTCTGCTTTTCCACGTGACACTTGCATTGTTGGTCATAAGATACCTGTTATTAGTAAATAAATAAACTACCAAGGATCTTTCGTTGCATTGTTGGTCATGAGATACCTGTTATTATTACAAAAATAAATTACTAAGGATCTTTCGTTACAGTTTGTTAGCTAAGAAAAATTGTGAAATAGAGTTAATTACCGCATGGTTTGCTTAGCCCTCTGCTAACGATTAATAACAAACGACACTCGAAACGACAAGACTTCTCGACAAGACAACGTGCTCGTTCAGGGTTCGAATCTTGCTGTGGCGCCTGCGCGTGACGAAAATACGCAAGTTTCCTGTTGATTCACATAAGATTCACCGCAAAATCCAGAGATCCAATAAGAGCCACCATAAAATACGCAGATTCACCAAGATCTTGGGATTCCCCAACGATTCACCTTGGAGTCACCCTTATTTTTAGGGGTTGTACGGGATTCACCCCGATTGCAGGACCCCTCGGGTTTACACACTTGCCTCTGGAGGCAGGAACTGCTCCGCTCTGTGATTGGAGCTACCATGAATAGTATGCGTACTGCTGAAAATAAAACTCATCATAACATCTGCATTCATTAACACGCCGAAATCGATCATTACACAGGTAGATTTCAATGTCAGTTTAAACGATATGCAGAGTTCAATTATTTTTATACCTGGTTGCTCTTTAACGGTAACTAAAATTCCGAATATCTATCGCTACATTTCAAGCTCTAGGGCAGCACCATTTTGCAACGTACTAAAACGACTCTACTCCTAACCTAGGGTCATTTAGTGCGCGCACGAAACGCCCGGTAGTGCGCGCACTGGCGATGACGAACACGACCGGGTTCCATGACGAACACGTTAGTGCGTTTAGTGGACGCACAAAGACGTTTAGTGCGCGATGTCGAACGCGCCCTTTATTATCCTTGAGTGCATGTATTGAATTGCTAGAAGACACGAATTATCCTCGCATTCGGGAAAACGCGTTTTGAGAACATACAGGGGTTCGGCTCTGCGCGTGCTCTAAACGTTAATGAGATGGTGCGCGTGCAGGATGCACGTGTTTGACGATTATTGAAAGGACAGTTCGGTTTCTAAATCAAGAGAATTTTTTTTATTCCTAGGGAGCTTAGTATTTATTATGATAACTTGAAAACGAATTAACTTTTTCAAAGTCTGTTTTCACCAATCCATTAATATGAGACAGAGCACGAACAAGTACGAATGTGAGATAGCCGGAATAAGTACGTACTATAATGGCACGTGCTTTAATGGTACCATTATAATACCCCCTTAAAAACTTCCTATAACCAGATATGGCATGTAATATATCAAACAAATCGTCACAACATATAATGAACGAATATATAAGAGTAACTCGTGATAACAGGTATTGGTCTAATGGCACGTGTACGTGCAAGGATGTCTCATGAATGAATATAACGCATAAATATGGTGGGTGTGAAATGTTTAGTAGTACGTGTTTTAATGGTACCAAATGGAACTTTCAATGCTAAGATATGGCATGTAATATATCAAACAACTCGTAACAACGTGCTATGAGTGAATATAACGAGTAAATAATGATAATGGTTATTGGTTTGGAAGCGCGTGCCCTAATGGTGCCATGTGGTACCATATGGTACTGTTTGAACTTTCAATGCTAACATATGGCATGTAATATATCAAACAATCGTAACAACGTGCAATGAGTGAATATAACAAGTAAATAATGATATTGGTTTTTGTTTAGCAGCACATGCCCTAATGGTACCATTTGATACCATTGGAACTTTCAATGCTAAGATATGGCATGTAATATATCAAA
>JAHWFO010046784.1:0-14616 GCA_023313115.1 Rhysida immarginata | reverse complement strand
AATCCAGAAGACTGCAGGTCCTTGGAATTATGTTACTTGTAACACTGAACTTTTCAAATACACGTATAAGTTTGTGTATAAATTTTGATTGAGTTTGCATTTTTTTTTTTTTCCAGCAGTGCTCCTTTTACAATTCAGAGGCTCTGCGAACTTATCACAACTCCCCGAAAGCATTACAAGCATACGGATAAATTCATGCGAGGACTGGAGAAAGTAAGTTTTGGGTCTTAAACATTGCGTAATATCTTGTTATATGAAACACTGATAATTTATCAAATTGAAATGTTTTAGTTTTGTTATGCTCATCTCCCTTTAACACTATCCAGAAAGTTTACTTTCCCAGTCCTTTTCTACCTAAACTGTAAATAACACTAAAAACACATGAAACATTCATTGAAACTATACATGTATGTATGCCGTAGCTACCCAGATATTTCAACTCTAGGTTATCTTCAAGGAAACTGAATTGGGTATTGGCTTTCAGAGTAATGTACACAAAGCCCTTTGAAGTTTATTTATAACAATGTACACTGTCATATCACTGAATTATGACCACCCGCTTAGTAATGGGAGTAGCCACCCTTCGCCGCTATAACTGCTGCTAGGCATCGTGGCATGGACGCAAGAAGTGCATGGTATGTGTCCGATGGTATGGCAGTCCATTCCGCTTGAAGCGCTGTCCACAGTCAGAACATCACATTGGACATCGAGAGTCATAGGTGGAGGGTCCAGCTGCCGTACTACAGAACATCACATTGAACTACAAAAGAAAACTAAACTGATACAAAGAATAAGAAGAAGAAGGAAAGTAACAAAGCATTGTCGAGGAAGCCCCTCAAAATGGTTGTCCACAGCTCCAATGCACTAGTTACATCTTCGGACATCTGAGCTGGTAGCTGCCACAATCTGGTCTGGTGTAATTGCTCGACTACAACCTTGAATGGATGCAATGAGCTCATCTCTCCTGGTGGGCAGATTGCTGTAGACCTCCTCCTTCAGTGTTTCCCACAGAAAAAAAATCTAATGGGGTGAGGTCCGGGAGCTAGGAGGCCGAGCCACTGGACCACCTTGAACCGATCCATCTGTTCGGATAATTGACATTCAACCAGTCTCGCACTCCTCTACCAAAGTGGACCGGGCAATCAGAGGTTTCTTCATACATAAAATAAAAGAAAGTAGACAAACATCGATATCTCACACTTGATCGAAACTAGATGTAATGTTTTTAGGACATTTTTTGTTCCATTTGACTAAACAATTATGCCGGATAAGTTTGGGTCACCCTGTATAAAATGCTTATGTACTGCATAAAACTATTCCCAACTTCTCATAGGCTTAAATTCATCACTAAATTATTGTACTTACACAATCTATCTATCTATATATATAAAGAAGGATGTTTGTGGGTCTGTCTGTTTGTTTATTTGTGGGTTTGTTTGTTTCTTATGCAAATCTACAGTTTTATTCCGATCTTGATGAAATTTTGCATACTTGACCTTCAAAGCATGAGGAAGGTCACTGTCTACTTCAGATTTCGAAAAAATAATTATTGATAAAAAATCGATATTCATGCTTATGGCAGAGCATATTAATGAGAAATATCTCATGACCAACAATGTAAATAAAAGTTTGTGCAACAATAGGTATCAACAATGGTGTCAACACACAATGCAAGGATCAACAATATATGTCTCATGACAAACAATGCAAGGCAAAGTTTGTGCAATATAGAATTCAATGCATAGAATTCCTGTTATTCAGGCTTTTCTTAGAAAAGAGAATTCTTAGTACTTAACAATTTCTTGAAAATCTTTAAAAATGATCAGTAACTGGAGATAATGAAGAGTTAGCAGACTATTGAGAAAGAGTGAAAGATGATAGAGGAAGCACTCCTTTAGCTCCGTGCTGTATTGAGTAAGTAAATAGAAGAATCGGCGACCGCTAGACTACATAAAGTGATGAATGGCCAATTTTTGCTTCAAGACATCGAAAGAAGAAACGAAATTGCAACAACATCAAGTGTACATCTAAGGTAAGATTACGTGAGCAAAAAAGTATTTAGACTAGAAGGCATCCTTGGAGAGGTCCATCCATTGTGAGCCTTTAAAAATTTTTTTCGGTAAATCAAGTCCCGGTATATCATCTGGAATGGATTTTTTCAGTGAAGAGGTAAATTCCTGTCTTTCGGATTTTTCTTAGAATGGATAGTCCCTTTGCTCTATATTGTAGTGATTGAGTTATTATTTAACCAATTTGGAGGTTTAATTTAGCTTTTTGAGGTTGTCCTGTTTACCTACAAGCGTAATTATCCCCTGCAACGCCGGGTCCTCTGCTAGTATCTAATAAAAGGGGTGATCAAAAACTAAGGTTACAGAGCCTGCAGTGAAACGTGTACATTTTATTTCGTACAACAAATACAGCCAACTGATAGTACATATAAGGGTCGTACAAATGAAAACGAAAATTATTAATTTTATCCAAAGTGTATACAAGGAATTTAAAAATACTCTCCAAATGCATTAAGGCATTTATCCCACTGTGTAACAAGGCATATAATTCCTTTGTGGAAGAAGTCTTTCGGTTGCGTGTGGAACCATTCCAAAACCTCTTCCTTCACTTATCGTCTGACTGAAACCTGCGGCCTTTCAGATGTTTCTTGAGATCCCCAAACACGTGAAAGTCACTTGGGGATAAGTCAGGGCTCTAAGGTGGATGCTGCGTTGCTTCCCAGTTGAACTTTTTGATGAGATCGACTGTTGCTTTTGAGGTGTGAGGACGTGCGTTGTCGTGGAGAAGAAACACTCCTTCTGTAAGAAGTCCAGGACGCTTGCATTTGAGTGCCTTCAATGTTTCCCCATATCGTGCTGCGTTAACTGTGGTGCCTTTTTCAAGAAAGTCCAGTAAAATTGGGCCTTTGCGATCAAAAAACACGGTCAACATCATCTTTTGTGATTGCTTTTGATTTTTTCGGGGGTTTTGTTGTTTGGACGAAGCAGTCACTCGCAGAGCTTCGAAGCGCGAGCTATCGTTCTTTCTCACTTGATGCAGCACTTGCAACCTATTGTTCAATTTGAACGTAGGGTTTCGCAATTGTTGAAAACAAAAACTTACAATCGTACTGGTCTTTTTTTTTTTTTTTTTTTCCCCACACAAATTTCCGTTTTCATCTGTACGATCATTTCATTTACAGTTACAAATTTCAGTATAGGAAAGACCCCAGGACCATCACTTCCCTGGGGAGGGGATGTGGTTATTCGAAATAACTTATAACATACACTGTCATATCAATGAATATGACAAGCACCCCTTCAAAGTACACGCATGGCTCACCCCAACAACGATTACAAATTGCAAAATTTGCTTAACAGGCTGAGAAAGCTTTAAAGCTGGTACATCAAACTGCAGGTACACGAGCCTCAAGATGGGTATATGTCCGGATTTAACGGACATCCAAAAAGGGATGATAATAGGCTATCACAGCAAGGGTGGCACCATCTCCGAAACAGCGTAGTTTGCGAACTGGTCATGGTCTGCAGTAGTGAAGATGTATAAAGGGTGGACAGCAGGGACAGAAATCGCGTCCCAACTCCATCACTGTAAAGCGTCACGAGCCATCGACCGACTGGGTGAGCGGCGCCTACGACGACTCGTAAAAGGTGACAGGAGAGCCACAGTCAATCGACTGACCACCAGATTCAACAGTGGTGCCAACAGACGTATATCCGACATTACCGTCGAATGCACCCTGTTACGGATGGGCCTGAACAGTGGACGCACGGTTGCTGCTGCCACGTCGACCAGGGGTCATCGTCAACGACGCCTAGACTTTACACGTGAGCACTGCCATTGGACCACAGACGAGTGGGCTAAAGTCGCCTTCTACGACGAGTCAAGTTTTTGCTCTATAAGAATGACGGGCGATGGCGAGTGGGTCGTGAACTGCAGGAGGCTATTGTGGGCTGGAAACTGGCTGGTGGGGGTAGCGTATATGTGTGGGAGATCTTCTGTTGGGAGCAGTTAGATCCACTTATTTGTCTAGAGGGCAATTTGGATGCCTGTGGTGTATTCCAGTAGGACAATGCACCCTGCTACAAGGCACATCTCCTTCTAGGTTAGTTTGAGGAAGACGCTACTGGCTTTCGAGTGCTCCCTTCTGCCTGCTAATTCGCCGGACAGCAATCCAATCGAACATCTGTGGGAGCACCTTGATCGCCATGTATGGCAGCTGGACCCTCCACCTATGACTCTCGAAGCTCTGTGCTTCAAGCGGAATGGACTGCCATGCCCATCGGACACATACCGCACACTTCTTGCATCGATTCCACGATGCCTAGCAGCAGTTATAGCGGCATAGGGTGGCTACTCCCATTACTAAGCGGGTAGTCATAATATGACAGTGTATTTTACAAATTTACATTTACAAGCTTCGGTATGGGAAAGACCCCAGGACCATCACTTCCCTGGGGAGGGGAGGTGGTTATTTGAAATCACTTATAACATATTAGTCAAGCCACCTGATTTCAATTCAGTCAAAATATTTAAAAAAAAATTAGTCGAGTCACAACCAATTTTTGAAAAAAGGGTGGGAAAAAATGATAGGAACACCTTCAGTTATCATGGGATTGCTCGTATTTAACATTTTGTAAATCCACTTTGTTGATCACATGAAACACACAGTCCTTTATAGATTCTATTAGTTTTTCAAGAGTTCTGCACGAAATTTCTTCCCAAGCTTGAAAAACAGCCTGTTTGAAAGACTGGACATTCTCAAACTGCCGCCCGTTCTTATATACGGCCCGAACCATGATTCCCCAGAGATTTTCGATGGGGTTAAGGTCTGGACTTCTCGCAGGCCATTTCATAACCCTGATGTTTTTGGTCTTGAACCACTCCATAGTTGATTTGGAAACGTGACATGGGGCGTTGTCCTGCTGAAATATCCAATCTTGGCCTCCGATGATTGGTCCAAATGGGATAAGATACTTCTGAAGCATTTCTTGGTAGTTGACGCTGTTCATGCGGCCATCTACAAACACTAATTCCACCTTTCCACCGGCACTGAATGCCCCCCAAACCATAACTGAACCGCCACTCTGGATGCGCTTGAAAAGTGCTTTGGTTCCTTTCGTAAATCGTGCCAATAGTAGTTCCAACCATCGGGGCCATCAAGGTTGAACTTTTTTTCATCACTAAAGATGACTAGTTCCATTCGCAAGTCCAGGTTTGATGCTGTTTGGCTAGTTGAAGACGATCGAGTTTGTGCTGTTGGTAAGAGGTGGTTACATTTTCTGGCGTTGGAGATGAGGACATTGGTTGAGATAGTTATTAATAGTTCTTCGATGAGCCTGTGTTCCAATCGCCTGTTTGATGGAGTTGGCAGAAGTTTGCTTGTTGCTTGCCATGCGAAGAATTTGACGGTGGTCTCTATCAGTAAGTGCTTTAGGCCTTCCTGTCGTTTTCTTTGTACCATATGATTCTGGATTTTTCAGGAAAGATGAAATTACTTGCTTGGACCTTCCTTATTAAAAATGTTATGTTGAAAACACAAAAGTTCCTATCAATTTTTCCAGGACTGTACAGTTTGTAGTGGGGAACAAAATTTTTCCTATAAACATGAGTCTGGAAATGCATCCTTACAGGGATAATGCAACTTGTATGAGGTAGGAATGACATTACAGTAAGTGTTCAAAATGCAGACCTTGAGCCTCGATGCAACCTGTCTCTCGAAGTCATTGGTCTAGTGTTTGAAACTCCCAGCTAAGGTAATCTAGAATAACAGGTAAGTCCAGTTTGTCAGAAGTGCTTAACATATTGTGACGTCACTGGATGACTTATGGCATTACTTCTGGCAGTGTGCGGTAGCCATTATTCTGGTCACAAAAGAAAACATTTTCACGTAAAAAACAAAACTCTTACGTTGTATTTCTGAAGAAACGTTTATTTGTAAACTTACTATTTTATAAATTAATATTTCCTAATGCCTGCATAAATAAAGTTTATTGAAATTATTATCTGTGTCTCTTAATGGTTCCGACGAATCAATTTCAAAATCTTAACGAGGAATGATAATTAGGCCTAATGATAACGAGAAATACGTTATCGTCCTTGTCTCTGTGTTCGCTTAATGTTAACCATCTGCACACCGCGCGATGACTGCTCATGCGACCAAGGTAAATGAATTTATATTTTAAAGACACCCCCCGTTCTAATGAACTAATATACAGGGTGTTTCAAAATTATGTACAATAAATTTAGTGACATATTCTTCAGGTCAAAAGAAGACGAAAATGTTCTATGTTCGTCTGGAAACGATTTATTTACGCGATACAGCCAACTAAACCCGTGGCTCCAAATTACAGGAATTGTTCAAAGTGCCCGCCACCAGCTCGCACGCACGCTTCGGCTCGTTGCATGAGCGACCGTCTGATGTCATGGAAGAGTTCGTCGCCAGCATTACAAACGGTTTGGCATGCATTTTCAATTCGTTGTCGCAGATCCATAATGTTAGGAACTTCTGTGCTGTAGACGATCGTAACTTCTGTGCTGAGGAACTTCTTGATGCGCTCGACCTCTGGTAACGTGCGGGTTAGCATCTGCCCAATGGTGCTGGTTGTGAGAATTTACGATTCCTGTCCGGGTGAAGGTTGCTTCGTCCGTGAAAAGTATCTGGCTGAGACAACTAGGGTCTGCAGCATGACGAAGTTGTATCCATTGGCAAAATCGTTGTCGGTGTGGATAGTCCGTTGGGTTCAGTGCCTGAACCAGTTGCAGGTGGTACGGATGCAAAAGCTGACGGTGAAGAATGCGCCAAACAGCTGAGTGCGGAATGTGTACCGTGGAAGAAATACGACGGGTGTTTGTCTGTGGTTCATCGTGTATGATGTCAATTATCACATCCTCCTCATCCGGAGAATGTGCTACAGGCCGCCCTTGTCCTGTTTGACGGCCAAAGGAGCCACGCTCCCTCAAATGTCTGTCGACAGATACAAACGTTCGGTTATTTGGCAAACGTCTATTCGGAAAGCGTTCTCGGTAGAGTCTTCTTGCTTCCACAGCATTTCCGTCCGTAAGACCATACATTAGGTGCATGTCAGTGTATTCTGCACTGGAATACGTGTACATGACTTTTTTTTACGTAAATCATAATGCGTATGTCAAAGCACGCAAACGTTCTGAAATTGCTATTCCTAGTGGATGTACAGTAATGGAAACAAGCATACACAACTAATGGAACAACCCTAAAGTAGGTTTAAATGGAACAAACCACTCAACCTAGTGTTGGGTCGAAACGCTGGAACTGCTAAAATATCGTCCGCTAACTACCGTGCTTCCCTACTCTATCATATTGGATTACTCGCAAACAAATCGTTTCCAGACAAAGTGCTATAGAACATTTTCGTCTTCTTTTGACCTGAAGAATATGTCACTAAATTTATTGTACATAATTTTGAAACACCCTGTATATATATGCCTTTTTCTATTTAGTCACAGTAAATTTCACTTACTGTCAATGCAGTCATCGCATGATGTGCAGATAGTTAACATTAACCCTGTGTTCACATTAAAAAGAAATACGTAAGTGCGTTTTATAACAATTATAAGTCCCTCCTTATAATGGCATTATTAATTAATTAAAATAAATAGTAAAAAGGATGAGTATTGTGAAGGAAATGAATGAGTCGTCAAGTATCGCTATGTTTTAACTTCTGTGGAGGTTTCGATTTAGCGGGTATTGGTTTCGATGTCATCCAGTGATGTCAAAATACGCTTGTGCAGTAAGGCAATTTTTACCACTTCCGGCAAACTGACCCCCACCTTGTTCTCGATCACCTTGACTCCCAGCGATGCGAGTGATCACGGTCTGGAAAACGCTTTTGATAAATCCTTTCGGCTTTAGTAGCATTACCCTGCGCCTCGCCGTAGACGAGATGCATGTCCGCCAGCCCCGCATTAGTCAAGCGATCCATTGTACGACAATGGGGTTACATGTTTCGTTTCCTCTCTTTTAAAGGAGAGAACACGAACAATTTACATGTTTAGATGCTAATTTACATGGACCCTACCATTGCCGTCCGGGTAACGCACATCCATTCCTACCTCGTACAAGTTGCATTATCTCTGTAAGGATGCATTTCCGGACCCGTTTTTATAGGAAAAATATTGTTCCCCGCTACAAACGGTATATGGTGTTTCATTCTTGACCTACCTTTCCGAATCACCCTGTATATTTAAAGCATGTACAAAACTGTTCTAATAAAATGAATTTGAAGTAAAGTTTGTGTAGTTCTCAATATCTAATTGTTTCTTTTCTTTGTACAGAATGTCTTAGTAGTTAGCACAGTAGAGCCAGGCTGCAGTCAGTAAGTGAATTCTGATTTCTTGAATTTTCCTTATAGCACTGAAGTGCAATAATAATTGTAAGAATTTTTTAAAAGTATCCTTGTTCCCATAAAGCAACATTACAAGGTGGTATTAAAAAGTTCCTGGACTAGCTCTGTTTAAAAATTTACTTACACAAGTTAGAAGACCATCACTTTCGAAATATTTATCTTGCACAGCAATGCACTAGTTCCAGGTTCCGGCCACCTTCGAATGTGGCCTCTAAGTCATCTTTTGTAAGCTATTCGAGAACCTTTCTTGCAGCGCTGGATTTAGGGCAACAGTGTTATAATGCGACCCCTGAGCTGGATATTCATCTTTAAGAAAAGGAAGAAATCTGCAGGAGGTAAATTGGCAAGTAGGGCGCTTGCGGAAACGATACCGTATTTACCTGAATCTAAGACGACCCCTGAAAATTTGCAAGTATTTCAAGAAAAAAGATTTTTTTAAGTCGAAACTGAACTATATGTACTCCCACAGTATTGAAATTCTTTAAGGGGGTGTCTAAAAAGTCCGACCAGTCGCGAAATTTTGGAGCCAACAAATCAGTCACTGTTGAGCCCGTCACGACGCTCATTTTGGAGCCAACAGTGACTGACTCGAAATTTTGACTATGTCCGATCGACGCAGGAACGATGCAGGCATACCCGCATTTTAAATTTTTTCCCCATTTGGATGACCCTCGATTCATAATGCGACCGGTCGCGCTAATCGCGATCGGCTTTGGATTACCGGCCGCAATTAGCGCGACCGGTTGCGCTATGAATCGAGGGTCGTCCGAATTGGGAGAAGATTTAAAATGAATAAAGCCAGCTACGTATGCCTGCATCGTTCCCGCGTCGATCGGACTTAGTCAAAATTTTGAGTCACTGGTGGCTCCAAAATGAGCTTTGTGACGGGCTTTGACTGGTCGTGACCGGTCGGACTTTTTAGACACACCTCCTATGTTTTTAAGTTGTTGTGCGATCTGTTATTTTTACGAAGCACGTGGAAAACAAGCAATTTCATTGGATAACTCCATGGCTATCCGCCTCGGTCTCGTTTTCCTCTAATGGCTGAATGCTAAGACTAATGGGTTAGTAATGGCGACTTACCGTATTTATTCTACTATAACACGACCTCTTATATAACGCGACTCCACTTTTTCGGCCCAAAAAATCGGCAAAAATCCTATCCTTTTGTATAACGCGACCCCCATTTTTGACTCCTCGCGAGAAATAAAATGTACAAACTTATACAGAAAAAAAATCTTTAAATAGTCTGGATATTTAATATTCAAAAACCTTCAAAATCTGATTCATCTGTGTCTTCGAACAGGTCTTTCCAATCTTCCTCAGTTAATTTGACATCTGTATCCCAGTCTTCTTCCTCTAAACAATTGGCTGCATCTTCATCTTCATCGTCCCACAGAAGATTGTCCCGACGAGTAATTCGAATAAAAAGTGAATTAATATATTGTATAATGAACTGGACATTATATGCAATGTAATTAATGTATAATTCACGGCAAATTCGTCTGAATGTCATCAGCACAGAAAGCGACTTCGACACAAGCAACTGCCTCAACTTCGAGGCAGTTTGGAAGTTTATAGCCCTACATTGATATGGAAAGCTTTCTCACTTGCACATCGACAAAAAAACACAACAGTACATCAATTTTCTTAATAAAAAGACAAGTAATCTTTATTCAGTTTAATATTTTCACTACATAAGCTTTCTTGTAGGCTTTGGTTCGAGACAGTTTGGAAGTAGGCCTATTTAGAAGTATCAATGTTTGGGAGAACTTATTATCGATGTTATTATCGGCCGCAGTCGTCGGAGGGCTGATTTTTATCCTCTAGTATAACACGACCCAGCAAATTTAGATGCTTTTTTAGGCCAAAAAAATTCGCGTTATAGTAGAATAAATATGGTAAATCAGTATTGCCAACTTCACAGATTTTTCGCTAAATTTTTTCTGATTTTTCATCAAAATTATGCCGAAAGTCTGCTAAAAAAATTTAGTACAATTGAATCAGTCTGTTTCATCGGGTTTTGGCTTTGTTTTAGCAAGAAAAATTTTTGAATCGGCAACATCGGATCCGATACATGTATTCAAAGTTCGACCCCATATTTGATCCGAAGTTTGAAACTCGACTATTTTATTTGTAAAGCTTCCCTCCCCACCCAAAATGAAGTTAATTATTTATTGGAGGATGAGATGTAATGTTTGATGAAAACAGCATAGTTGTACTACTGCCTATAAAGATCGAAAACAGCAATGGACTCTTGCAGTGAAGCACCCCCCCCCCCCCCCTTCGCACGAGGTCGCGGGGGTAAGGTTCAATTCTAAGACGACCCCCCCATTTTTTGCTCTGTAAATTTGGAAAAAAAACCTCGTCTTAGATTCAGGTAAATACGGTAATGTGTTGTGCCTAGCGAGAAATAAGAAGTATGAGGTGTGTACAAAAACTATCGGACCTTTATTTTTCCTGCCTAAATGAATGAACCTCGGGTTTTCTCATGTTTCCGATATGTTTCTAGAACATGGCGAGCAAGATATCACAGAAATTTATGCGATGTTAAAATCGTACTTTGAGTCAGAAGGAAGTGAGAAACATAATGTGCTCATGGAATGGAGGATGATCAAACGTGTTTTGAAAACTCGGTGTGCTAACTATGTCATTAGCAGCAGCTTACTAGTTCCTTCGAAAGAATGATTTAATATGTGAATACCCCACTGTGTCTATAATATGCGAATTCGCATTGTCTATCCCAATGCATACTGTAGATTGTGAGAGGAGATTAGCGAGATGAATATTACAAAAACAGATATCCGTAATAGACTCAATATTATCAGTGTATGCCATTTGATGAGGAACGGGTTTAATTTTAAAGCTGCATATCTTGCTTGGCGTACACAACGGCAAAGAAGGATCCAGTCAAAGTATGAAAATAAATGAATGTTGTTTTAAACGTTAACTATTTATCATTATTTTAAATTTTTTATTTCGAACAGTTTCTGACCGAAAATTCCTATTTTGATAGCTATCGTATCCCGAAAGGCACCTTAGGTTTTGGCTATAATTTTTCCGATTTGGCTAGAATTCTTAGGTTCTGTTTAACTGAAAATCTACAAAAATCTTCTCGCCAACTTAATCACTGCACACCTAAGCGACGGTCTTCCATAACAACTTGTTCCACACGAGCAATCGTGGCTTCCGTCCAACTGGTTCGTGGCCGAGGCTGCTTCGGTTCATTCTCACACGATTCTTGACCTTCTTTAAACTTTCGTACCCACGAACGCACATTTTTAACATTCATAACGCCTTTCTCGCAAATCTCACTCGATTGGCAATGAATTTCGATGGGCGTTTCACCCCGCATGTGCAGAAAATGAAATATTACACGTTGATCTTGTAAACTAAACTTCGCCATTTTAAGTATATGAAACCTCGTTCGCGGCAACACGCACGGTATTCGCACCGTTGACGTTATAGTGCTGCCATCTATGTTAGTAAAGACGAAATGTTTCCCACAAAATTTTAAAAGCATCCGGATCTTGCTACTTACTCTCATTGCAGGGAAAAAAATTTGGAGACCTTATAACTTGAACGCACCTCCTAAAACTCTCTGCTGACAAGTTGGAGCTAGGGAACGAATTCTTGATGAACACGATGCTATGAATGCAGAAAAAGACGATGTGATAACTTGGCCTCTGTAAGTTTGCTGAAGTATTTTCAGTGCTCTTTGTGTGCGCCAATTTGACTTTCATCACGTAATCGCAGACCTGTACATGTATGTGATCACGAAAGCACCGATTTAACAATTACCGATTTAAACACAGCTATTTGACTTGGCACGCTGCCTTACCAAGATTGCAGCTCACTATTGCTACTTGTGAATCCCTGTGCTGTCATCCGGTGACGTGCTGTAGAGCTAGTCAATGAACTTTTTGATATGACCTCGTATGTGAACAGAAATGTCTATAATTGAACACTTCAGGTGAAAGTGACTTGATATTCTCCTCATGATAAAAAGGGAGGGGTTTACACTATTATAAAATATAGAGAGTTAAAATGAAGTTACAATTTTATTGCAGATAAAATATTTGTGGTATAGGATTTTGCAGGCACCATTAGAAAAAGTGCCGAAAATTCATTTGAACTTGACCTCAACTCTTTATCACAAATGTGTTGTTGTTAGTGATGAAGGGCTTGTGAGCAGCAGCACGACCGTGGAAACCCAAGGAATAGAGTTCCCGACGAATGGGGATTGGGCAGGAAGCAGAATTTCTGAAGTCTGTTGGCAATCATTTTAGCAGAAGATCTTTGATTTCTTGGGGTCACACGTGCAAGCACTCGATGATCTGTCTGTAAATTTCTTGGGTCTACCAGGGGCCTTAGTCTGGACTTTTGTGAGTTCCATCGTGAGACGTGTTGACGGTGTCACGTGGTGCAAACACGTTTGGCGAGAGGAAAATGGTAGTCTCGACACTCACTTTATCTCGCCTGATGCGTTTGCTACACGTGGTCGACAGCCAGTGAGATGTCTGAGTTTTATACGTGTTGGTGATTTCCATCATGGAGGACGGATATGATATGCTGTTAGCTATCGAAACATTAGAAAGGGATGAAAGACGTGCGCTAAGAAGGGAAAGAATTCTTAGGCCACGAATGAATGCCTTTGATCTGCATGACGACCATTTTCGCAGATTATTTAGGATTACAAAAGAATTAGCGAATCAGCTAATTGACGAACTAAAGCCTTATTTAAATGAATCCAAGCAATGACGAAATAATCTTGCGATTTGATTGGTTATAGCATTTTAACCTCCACCTAAGATCCCTTTTTGCATATCCCATAATTCAATTAGCAACGCGTACGGACGATGGCTACGAATTGTGACTCACTGATCGAGTTAACCTGTTCCAGACTACCGATTTGTGACTCGAGAAAATTTATACGTGTTAAACAACCGCGATGAGTTCGAGGTGAAGTGAGGTGAGGTGAGTAAAAGTCCAGACTAAGGCCCCAGGTCGTGGTTGCACTGTTGTTGCTCTCTGGGTCTTCCCCTTCACAATCACGTTGCCTGTAGTTGTACTGCGTATTTGTGGAATGTTGGAAATCTCACGGAGTGATTTGTTGCACAAGTGACATTCTATGATGGTTCCACGTTGGAAGTCGCTGAACTCATTTGAACGAGCCATATCTTAAGAATACAAAGCAGATATGTGCCCGAGTGTGATGATATTTACATGTCATTGTTATGTGACATTTGGCAATTCCATGAATTGTGAGGGGTGTCCCTAAACTTTTGATTACATCGGCTTCAAGCTTGTTTCGGCTTCTTACATCGAGGACCTCAAAACTAAAAAGTATACAGGGTCGGGGCACATTAATATGACCACCTCTCCTCGAACAAGTTGGAACGTCCCATGCTATGCAGATGAAAAATCATTGCATGTCATTAAAAGCTGACAACTGCAGACGTGTAGTAGCATCAATTAACACAGCAATTGTCGCCGTCATGGGCAGAGCAAGTGACCTGTCGAATCTCCAAAAGGGGAATATCATTGACTATCGGGCCAAGGGGAGCAGCATTTCAGAAACGGCCACCTTTGTGAACTGCTCTAGGGCTGCCGTTGTGAAGGTGTACCGCGACTGGACTAACCAAGCAACTGTGCGGGCCCCACGGGCCATCGAGCCTAGAGGCGGGCGTCGGTTACGACACCTGGCCAAGACCAGTCGGCATGCCACTGTTCAGCAACTGACACAGCAAATGAATAGTGGGGCCACTAGGCATGTCAGCACAAAGAGTGCAACAATCCCTCTTGAGGTTGGGGCTCCGGAGCAGACGTATGGTAACAGTTGACGCCTGTGCATCGCCAAAAACGCCTCCAATTCGCAATGGACTATCGCCATTGGACAAGGCCCAGTGGCAAACGGTTGCTTTCTCTGACGAGTCACGATTTCTGGTGAACAGAGTGGACGGACGATAGAGAATTCGTCGGGAAGCATCTGAGAACAGGCATCCCGACACCATCGTTGGCATACGACAGGCTGGTGGGGGAGGTGTGACTCTTTGGGGGGTGTTTTCATGGTATGGTCTGAGTCCACTGATACCGCTGGAGGGTACACTGAATGCTGTTTGTTACCTGACGATCGTCGCAGACCAAGTACACCCCTTCGTGTCGACAGTGTTTCCTCAGGGTGATGGCACCTTTCAACAGGACAATGCTCCCTGCCATACTGCCA
>JAHWFO010046779.1:2811-13768 GCA_023313115.1 Rhysida immarginata | reverse complement strand
AAAATATGATTAAATGAAGCCTAGCCTATGCTTATGCTTGCTAGATTCGAAGATTTTTGCCAGAACATGGCGGATTTGACCACCTGATCAGATAAACCAATCAGCTTGTGTCCTCTCCATGGCCACTCTCGTCGTGAATGAAGCAGTTCTCGCCTGTGTAGACCTCGTTTTATTAGAAGTTGTTGACGTTGCATTGCGATTTCTATGATGGATGAAAAAAGAACAACGTGTTTGCATTATATTTTGTGCGAAAGTTGATGTTATGAGAAGTCCTTATACAGGCTCTCTACTTTAGACCAGGGCCGTCCAACTCGAGCAACATAAAATGCTCGCGGACAAAGCTCACGGGCAAAGCCGAGGAGATAGTCCAAAACTCAGGAGGGGAGTGGGTATAGTTTTTCCTATGCAGTGTTGCCAGACTTTAGGGGACGATTGCATTAAATGAGGCATTTTTTTTTTTTTTTTTTTAACAATGTCGAATTGATAAATAGCAACTCGACTTTAAGGACCTGATCAACAAAATTTACAATAGGGGGGTAAGGAAGATTACCCGCGTGCACAGGCGCTGCTCGCGGACAGAAATCTTGGACAACCCTGCTTTAGACCCATCTTTTAAAATTTCCCTTGCCCTAGACGTGGAAGCTCTTATACCCTCCTGCTCTAGCGGAGCTTCCGTTGTTCAGATGTTTTCAATGCCCAGGTAACTTTTTATCTTTCTGTTGCAAATTTCACTGATCAATACTTGTTCTTTCTCTTACTTTTGCCAAACACACAACTTTTCGCCAGTCGTCTGGACGTTTTTAGGGAGCTCAAGGGAGACCCGTGTGATTCCTTTGCCTCCTCGATAAACACTGCCTTATCTATGTCCTGTCATTGCGTAATCATATTTACCTAACCTAACCTAACCTAATATCGTTACCCCCTCCCTAAAAGATATTAATATGGTTAATTATGTAGTGCCACACCAGTTAATGTGTTGAGTATACGGTACAACACCAGTTAATGTGTTAAACTTTCAACCCCCCTTTCCCCCTTAGGGGTTGAATTTCGAAAAACCCCTTCTTAGTGCTCACTTACAATTTGTAAAGAACCTCTGTACAAAATTTCAAGTTTCTAGGCCTTATGATTTGGGCTGTGCGTTGACCACTTACTCACTCAGTCAGTTTCTTCTTTTATATCTTTTATATAGATAAATACTTTAAAAAACTTGCCAGTTTAAAAGAATGTAATGAACGTCAAGTACCTGTTATTCAATTTATTACAACAAATTTTGTTTTTTTTTATGATCACAATAACGGTATTGGAACAACTACCTAACTCGCCCTCAAAATCCGTCTTTTGAACGGTTACTATAGGTCCTGTAATTTACACTAACTGTTCAAAATGTTCAGAATGATTTCACATTTCAAAGTCAGAAAGAAAATACCCGAAAAACATCCGTATCTCTGCAACCCGTGGTCTGATTTAAAAGAAACCTAGATACGTTTTAGTGAGCCCATCTCCCCCAAAACTTTTGCCTTAACTTTATATTGGTAATACAGAGAGGCAAACACAACGGTTTTAGAAGCATATACAAAATCCATGAAACGGTGTAAATTTTAAGTTGGAGGATCGTTTCCTAAAGACAAATTATTTTTGTAAGTTTTTTATATAGACTGCATGCAGTTTCGAGAAAAATGACTTTGAAATATGATGTCATCATATCCAGCAGCGCGGTTTGTGAAACCTCACTGTAATACAATTATTTCATATATAATCTCAAGCTTCCACAGGTGTGTTTTAGACAAGGAGAAAAAAACGTATTGGTTGCATAACATCAGTCCTTTGCACGGACACTTCACTCCTCTAATTTAAACTAACTGTTCAAAATGTTCATAATGAAATGCACATATCAAAGTCATTTTCCAGAAACTTAAGCCATCTCTTAAAAATGTGGGCACAGAGTGATTAGATACAGTCATTATAGCATCTATGACACAATCAATTACAAGCCTGAAATGGTTACATTGTTCTATCCATTTCACAATGAAGTTGTAGATGTATTAGATGTATACAGAGGTGAACGAGGTGAACATTTTAGCCAAAAGAAAAGAATACGAAAGTAACAGATATACAGGGTCGGGACACATTAATATGACCACCTCTCCTCGAACATGTTGGAACGTCCCATGGTATGCAGATGAAAAATCATTGCATATCATTAAAAGCTGACAACAATACGTGTAGTAGCATCCGTTAACACAGCAATTGTCGCCGTCATGGGCAGAGCAAGTGACCTGTCGGACCTCCAAAAAGGGATGATCATTGACTATCGGGCCAAGGGGGGCAGCATTTCAGAAAAGGCCACCTTTGTGAACTGCTCTAGGGCTGCCGTTGTGAAGGTGTACCGCGACTGGACTAACCAGACAGTTTCGAGCAACCAAAGAGGAACTGTGGGGCCCCGCGGGCCAAGACCAATCGGCGTGCCACTGTTGAGCAACTGACACAGTAAATGAACAGTGGGGGCCACTAGGCGTGTCAGCACCAAGACAGTGCAACGATCCCTCTTGAGGTTGGGGCTCCGGAGCAAGCGTATGGTAACAACACCCATGTTGACGCCTGTGCATCAGCGAAAACGCCTCCAATTCGCAATGGACTATCGCCATTGGACCTCGGCCGAGTGACAAAGGGTTGCTTTCTCTGACGATTCGCGGTTTCTGGTGAACAGAGTGGACGGACGATGGAGAATTCGCCGGGAAGCATCTGAGAACAGGCATCCCGACACCATCGTTGGCAGACGACAGGCTGATGGGGGAGTTATGACTGTTTTTGGGATGTTTTCCTGGTATGGTCTGAGTCCACTGACACCCCTGAGGGTGATGGCACCTTTCAACAGGACAATGCTCCCTGCCATACTGCAAAATTGCCGACGACTGGTTCGAGGAGCATGACGATGAATTCATGCTACTCCCATGGCCACCAAACTCCCCGGACCTCAACCCCATTGAACATTTGTGGGACCATCTCGATCGCCATGTCCGCAAGCTGGACCCTCCACCACGCACGGTGATGGAATTGCCCCGGATATCTGCAACCACCTTCCGGGGACTTATTGACTCTCTGCCACGTCGACTAGCTGCTGTGCTTGCCGCCAAAGGTGGATATTCCGGATACTAGCAGGTGGCCATATGAATGTGCCCCGACCCTATATACTCTGCAGCGCTGATAATGGGACAGCCCAATAATTGCTTACGACGTTAGGTTGTTTCTCTGCAATTCATGCGAGGCTACCTTTATTTGCACCACTCTGTAGAATGTGGATCTAAAATATGGGAAAAAAACAGTGGGGGCTGGTTGCCCATACAAAACAAGTAAAAAAGATCACATAAACATACGACCAGAAGTGATTGTTTGAAGAGTTATTCCGTTACAAAGACACATATTCAACCTACAACGTGTCACTAATTTCCGTAATCAACATCTGTGGGCCGCAAATTCCATGCCGTATAGTGATGACTCGGCACCAACAGCAGTTCAAGCTCGTGTGGTCTAATATTGTAGGTGACTTCCTGATCGGGGACTGTTCGACGAGTACATCTTACTGGCGAAACGTACAGGACGTACATCATTAACACCGGGCTTTAAGGCCTTTCGAGAATTTGCCCCTGGACGTTAGAGCAAGAATGTGGTTTATGCGCCCAGTTCTCACCCACAGTATTCGGGAAATGCACGGTAGACCGATCTCAATTCCCTGGACTTCTTTCTGTAGGGTTATCTCAAACCTCGTGTGTGCAAGGAACAGTGCAAATGTGGAGTTGCTACATCAACGCATTGTAAAAGCCTGTGAAGCCACCCGCAATCGTCATAGATCTATAACGCAGCGCGACATTTTATGGTCTATTGAGCCCAGCCTGCATCGACGCAGGCGGACGACATTTCGACCATTTATTCTATATTGGTCGAATACTCCACATTGTGATATTAGACGAACTACACTAGTAGATACTGTTCATTTCCATTGTTTCCATTTATATGGGATGCGCCTGATGCGCACCGACGCTCCTCTTCATAGCAAAGATGTTCACTGAATTTTAGGTTGCGGCTTTGAATCGGCTAGATCAGCTCTTCCACCTTTGGACACACTTTTCTTCAAACCACGAAGATTGGGTCCTTGCAGGTGTCCTGTTGAAACAAGAAAAATTTTACCCCAAATTGTTCCTTAATGTGGCAAGACCGAATCTTTTTTGACGATTGAAAAATCGTTCTAAAAAGTTTAAAGAACTATAAGCCAAATCCGAATCTTTGGTTTCATTATTTGCACGGCGTAATGCGGAATTGTCACGTTTTGGTGGATGCTAGCCTTTAAAGTTTCAGACAGGAAACCAAGAAACCGACTCCAAACCAGGATAAAAGACCCATACATCACATTACCATCTTCAAATTTCACTCTAGGCACATTAGGCAAGTAGCGTTGACCAGGTATCTGCCAGGACCAGATATCGCATTGCCAAATCGTGTAGCGTGACTCTTTATTCCATAGATATTTATTTCATTCACCACTGATCCAGTGAAAGAATTGCTTCAACATTCTAACCATGTTGGACATAGACATAACGGTTTCTGAACAGCTGCACCACCATGAAATCCAAGTGCTATCATAAAAACGCCTTCCACGATAGTTGCTAACACTGACAAACTATTTCCTTTTTTAACACGTTTCAAACTTCGCCGGTCCGATCTCTCACTTGCTTGCGCCTACCATGTCTATGGAGAGGTTCAGTGCTAACATAACATTTTAACTTCATTATAAAGAAGCTAACAAGTAGATCGGGGTACGTTAAAATTTTCTGAAGGAATAACCAAATACATGGGCTCCTACAATCATGCCACCTTCAAACAGATTCGACTTCTTTCGTGCACGTAATGAAAATAAAAAATTTTAACCGATCTCCTGAGTCTGGATCTTCGTATCCATGTCATCTTAGCGAGTGTTACCTTAAACTAGGGGTATCTGTACACTTTCACTGTACAGTGTAGATGATATCATTTATATAAAACTAGAAGAGGTACCCGGCGTTGCCCGGGATAATTACACTTGCACAAACTTTTCCTTTCATTGTTAGTCATGAGATATTGATTGTTGGTCCATGCAGAGCGTTTGTGAATTGCGTGTTGATACCATTGTTGATACCTATTGTTGTACAAACTTTGCCTTGCATTGTTGGTCATGAGATATTTCTCATTAATATGCCTTGCCATGACCATGAATATCGATTTTTTATCGATATTTATTATTTTTCCGAAATCTGAGGTAGACAGTGACCTTCCTCATGCTTTGAAGGTCATGTATACGAAATTTTATCAAGATCGGAATAAAACTGTAGATTTGTATAAAAAACATACACACAGACCCACAGACCCACAGACGCACAGACCCACAAACATCCTTCTTTATATATATAGATCAGCGACGGTGGACTATGTCACAACAAAGAAAAAATCTAACAATGGGCTATCTAACAATGCGTTATTTCCCGATTATACAATCGGGTGGGTTCACTTCTAGTACTATCATATACACTAGCCTGCTAAAAGTGTCTGGACATATGAAAATGATGCAATCAATAACATGTTAGATTACACTTTGCTGCAGTGATTGCGAAAACACGAACATAAGATTGTATTCTGGCGGGGGACATTGCCACTCGGCCATTAAACGATCCACTGATGGCGATTAGTGGCCGATGGCTTGTGCATCCTTTAGCGGTGATCCAGCATACTTAGTTCAATCGGGTTTACATCCGGAATCTAGGCAGGCCATTACGGTAGTTTGGTGTCAACATGAGTGAACCACATCTTTATTGAACGAGCATTATAGCATGTAGCATTGTCTTACTGATAGAAGCAGTGTGGTGCATTGCCAAAAATTGTCATCTCTCCAGGAAGGTGATTTTCCAACATCTGCATTACAGTAATGCAAAACAATAATTGTACAATAAATGGTGTTATAATAAATGTTCAACCTTTGTTTTCGTTTATATTGATGAACAATTTCTGTTATTTGCGGGGTTTTTTTTTCAAACCAAACACACAACACTTTCAGCGTCTCCATCTCCTAAACGGTTGGATCAATAGGGCACTGAAAGCAAAGCTCAATATGGGGGCGCTGACTGTCCTTATCACATCACAATCCGCCATTTTTAGTTGCTGTACGAGTTTCTGAAGTGAGTCAGAAATATAATGAATAACAAAAAAAGTGGCAAGTGTTGTTGTCTTCCTGGTTGCAGCAACAGAACAGGTCATTTGTTTCCTGTAGACAAAAAAATAAGAGCTGATTGGATCATCGCGGCTATTAAAAGGAAAGATACATTGACAAACAGGAATCACTGCTGGACACCAAGTAAATACAGTTTTGTTTGTCAGGCTCAAGATATTATGATAATCGTTAATGAAAAGAGAATTGTTTTTCTTACGAGTATAATTTTCATGTAATTTATGTCTAAATTTGTATTACCAAGTATTACCAAATTATAATAGCCAGCGTGGAGCATTGCTGACTGGGAAGAAACAAGATTTAATCGAATGGTAAAGTAAATGTCAACGTGGTGCAAAATACTACAGTAGTTTTAGAAATTTACAGTAATGTTAATTATGGTTCGATCGTAATGAATCACTGATGGAACAACAACTTTTTTTCAGAATTTTTCAGAAAGTTAATAGATGTTATCCTTATATCCATATATGTATTATAAATCGTACATAAACAATGCGTCACATTATTCAAAGATTCGAAGCTACAGGGAATGTTAATGCAGAACGAGGACCAAGGGCACAAGGCGACGAGGATACAACAACACTAGTTCTGGCTGCAGTTGCTGCAAATCCCCACACAAGCACCAGAGCAATTGCTGCAGATGTTGGATGCCATCAGAGAACTGTTCTCAACATTCTACACGCACATCATTTTCACCCATACAATATTCATTGTCACCAGGAGTTACTGCCATTGGATTATGTTGCTAGGGCCGCCTTCTGCAACTGGTTACGTACCTGCCTGGATGACAACCCAAACTTCATTCATGAAGTGTTGTGGACAGATGAAGCCCAGTTCACCAGGGATGGAGTTATCAACAGGCACAACCATCATCATTGGGCAGACGAAAACCCACGATGTCTGCGAGAAGCAACTCATCAAGTGAACTGGAGAATCAATGTGTGGTGTGGATTGTACAATGACATTGTGATTAGACCGTATTTTTACGATGAAACACTGACTGCAGAACGCTACCGGGCTGAAATTCTCAACGTGGTAGTCACAGACTTCATTGATAATTTGCCATTGGCTCGTATCAGCGCATGCGTGGTTTCAGCATGATGGAGCTCCTCCACATTACGGGTTGGTCGTTCGCGAGCGTCTAAGTGAGATGTTTGGACAACAATGGATTGGCCGAGGAGGACCAGTTCGTTGGCCACCCCGCTCCCCTGATTTTACACCACTTGACTTTTTCTTGTGGGGATACATGAAGGACAAGGTTTATGCTACGCAGCCCGCCTCACTGGAGGATCTGGTTCAACGAATCCAGGAAGCGTGCCGAGGAGTGAGGCCAGCCGTGCTTGCCGATGTTTTGGCGTCAGTTAGGTTCCGTGCCCAATTGTGTTATGGTGCCCACGGTCGTCACATCGAGCATTTTGTTGATTAACTTTTTTTAAAACTGTTTGAAGTAACTTGTTTGTGCAGTGTGATTGTGGGTGATTGGTTGGTCCGATTTGGATGATTTTTTTTTTTGATTTGTTTGTTTTTTTATGCTGAACAAGTTTGCAATTGGTTTTTTTCTCTCTATCCCTTACAGTTTTTGAGATAAATTTTGAATATGTCCTAATTTGCATATTTGGGATGATGAAAAGTGCACCATGGGACAGACCACCCACAACTTCCTATTCATTGGATTCATCAAATTTGACATATCTGCTTCGGTTCAAAAAATAAAAGGGGGGTTCAGACTTTTGTATTCACCCTGTATATATTGTTGCATGAAAAACGGGTGGTTTTTCACTCATAAAACCTGTGCAATCCGCGGAAGTCCATACCAAAGTATTGAAAAATTTTTCCCGGACTATGCTAAAACATCATAAAAGATTCGACGCCCATTGGTTTTGCGGTTGTAGAGATTATCGCGAATATTTCAGACAGAATGACAAACAGACAGACCCACATTGACTTTTATTAATTTAGATTTAGTTCCATTTTGGAAAATTAGAATTAATGAATTAAATTAAATATTGAAATTGGATGATATAATTTTTAATGTCTATGTTAATGGGATGTATACTCAGCGTTTTTGATGGAGAAGTTCGAGATTGTTCCTTGATGACTTTAGTTCATAGATTTTGATTGACACTCGTTTTATTGACTGGGATATTGATGCACAAAGTCTGTGTTGATTTTGGTTTTAGGTGAGTTATTGGATGTTGATTCTCATGAATATAATTTTATTGATTGGAATGTATTGTCAATATATATTTAACAAAGCTAATATGCAATTAATTATCTTCAAAGGTTCTTTTGTAGACTACATTTTTGGTGGACGTGTGAAGTTCGAGTGGTTCTTCCATCACATTTTCCCCCCCTTTTTACATTATTTGACTTTCAGCCATTAAAACTATATTGGACCATTAAAATTATTTTTTTATATTTAATTATCATACATTATTCCTTTTCAACATTAATACTATTATTATTATTATTATTATTATTATTATTATTATTATTATTATTTCACTTGCCCGGGTTTTTGTTTATAATATTGTTACATTAATTAAATATTTAAGCTTTGTATTTCATTTAGTTTGATGTTTGCAATGTCATATCTTAATTGATTAATTATCCAATTTTTTTTGTTGAATTAATTGCAAGATAGAAATCTTGTTCCTTTTTACTTTTCTGGCTGATTGTCAATTAAAGCTATTCTTCACTTTCCCTGTTTTTTAAATCATTAATGGATAGTGATTTTCTTGTAGCTTATTTGAGAATTTTGTGCTTTGGGCAGAGTTTAGGATAATAAAATAAAAACATAATTTAGTGTATACTCTTCTAGTAATATATATATGTTGGGTCCCCTATTCCTTTTTTCACCACTGTATTAAACTGTTTTGGTTATAATAGCGTATGTAAGATTATAATCATCTGTTAGTTAAGATGGTATTTTTCCAGACAATTTTGTATTGTTGTAATCTTATTAACAATGTCTTTTTAATTTTTAATTGTTGTTGAAACTTTAAGTGCTGTTCTCTTATTTACATACATGTCCTCATGCTTTGGGGAGTGATTTCCTATTGTCACCACGTGCTAGCCATGTGCCTTTAGATTGTTGCTCCAAAGAGTATAAATTCAGCAACATTAGAAAATTTCACCACTACTCTTCTACTCTGCCGTGATGCAACCATGGGGACCTTTCATCTTCATTCACTTTTCACTTTGACTTTTGATTGATGTCTCTACAAAGGTAATTCCTCAGTTTCACTGTTTTTCTACTTTAGTGGATATGTAAGCCTTTTCTAATCTAATTTCCTCTTCCACTTCTGTTGAGATGGACATTTCCTAACAGACTGTGACTCAGATTTATTTGGCTATGCCAGATTATCTCTTCTCCGGAAGTAGTCTCCAATCTTCAACTGTTTTAATGTAATTCTTAATTTATTAACTGTGGTGCGCTAAATTAACCCCATTGGAGCTAAAAGTTAAATTTTATCTGGACTTTTAACCTATCTAAATTTTTCTTGATTAATTTTCTTTTATATAATATTTCTTCTAGTCTTCCCTTTTGAAACAATATGTAATTTCAAATTTGCTTTTTAACCTTTTTGGGGGGGTTTTTCTTTTCATTTAATTTTTGCCCCGTTAGCAACCATGTAATGGTAGAGTAGAGTAATCAATTTTTTTTTATATTTTAAATGATATTTTTTTTCCTCTTTACCTTGTTTTGTAAAGACAGGCATTTTTGCCAAATTTAATGGCAAACATTATTTTTGGTAACTGTATGTGAATGAAAGTAATTTTTCTTTCATGCAACATTTTGTTATGTGCAGTTATCAGTTTCCTAAGCTTGATTTCAGCTTAAAAGGCATTTTATCTTTTGGTTGTGTTGGCCACACAATTAATTTCAGCAATTCTTGTTAGTTTGTGTTTGTATAGTATTCTGAACAATTAGGATTTCTTAACAGTATAATCCATTGCCATATTTCATTGATATGGTTAGTTCACATACAATTGTATTACTAAAGCTTTAAAGCAATAGTGTTTATTTATATTACCTAATAATTTTTATGGGGATGATCTTTCATGATTCTTATTTCAATAAGTTGTCAAATTAATTTCTTTTTGAAATATTAAACTTTACTTTAACTTTTGTAATGCTTGTTGTTCTTATTTTCTTACCTGCAAAATACTATAGCTGCATACAACCACTTAAGATTTAGATTTATCATAATCTTGTTTATCTTCTATTTCTATTAAACACAACGCAATGTCAAATCTAAACGATGTTTAGGTTTTAAATCCACTATACTTTATTTACGCCTACTTCTTATTTAATTTTAACTTCACTCATGCTGTGAGGATATATTTTCTTTAGTTAACAATTTCTTTAAAGTTCTATTGAATATTAAAGCTTAGTAAAAAAAAAAAAAAAAAAGGGGTGGGGGAATAGCTAAGAGATTAATTATAGCTTTTAAAGTTGAATTCTAAGACAGTTTTTTGATAAATAAGATTTTAAAAACATTTTAAACGACACTGTTATATTTGGTGCCGTTGTAAATTAAAATAAAGTAACGAAGGATAACCGTTACAGATCTGTCAGGAGATAACGTGTAAGTATACTACTTATGTGAAAAGCACGGATTCTCCAAATTGAATCCCGCAACTTTTAATGACTTTGTTGATGGTCATAGTTGACTGGAGCTGACGCGCTTGTATGGGATC
>JAHWFO010046778.1:0-11391 GCA_023313115.1 Rhysida immarginata | reverse complement strand
ATACACTATATGATCACAAATATCCGGACACATGCACGTTTGCGCTCTAGCCACGATTTCATGGAAATCAACAGGGCGTTGCACATCCCTTTGCCCGAATCACAGCTTCCACCCTTCGGGGAAGACTTTCCACCAAATGTTGGTAGGTACTTTCCGGAATGTTCCTCCATTCCTCCCGAAGAGCGAGAATCAGTTCAGGTACAGAAGTTGGCCGATGTGATCTGGCCCGCAAGCGTCTTTCCAATTCATCCCACAGACTCTCTATAGGATTGAGGTCGGGACTTTGTACCGGCCAACCCATTTCTTCGACCCCTGAGTCCGCAAACCACTGCTGTACACGCCTCGCTTTGTGGCACGGAGCATTGTCGTGTTGGTAGAGAAATGACCCGTTTCCGAAAAATTGCCACAACGTTGGAAGTGCACAGTTGTCCAAAACATTCAGATAACGGTCGGTGTTCATGATTCCTTGCACAGGAACGAGCTGGCCCAGTCCGTATCATGAAAATGAGCCCCACACCATGACTCCTCCTCCTCCGAACTTGACTGTGGGCTCTGTGCACTCAGGTAAGAAGCGTTCTCCAGGTATGCGCCAAACCCAAACTCGTCCATCGGATTGCCAGAGTGTGTAGCGAGATTCGTCTGTCCACATTACACGTTTCCATTGGTCCATTGTCCAGTTTCTGTGGGCTTTGCACCACTCCAGACGTCGCTTGGCGTTGACCCTGCTGATGTGGGGCTTGTGGGCAGCAGCACGGCCATGGAATTCCATCGTGTGCAGTTCCCGACGAATTGTCATGGTACTGGCATCATTTGCAGAGGCATTTCGAAACTCTGTGGCAATTTTTTCCGCCGAGGACTTCCGGTTGCTGCGGGTGACACGACGAAGCCCTCGACGGTCTCTGTCCGTTAGTTTCTTGGGTCTACCGGTTCGTTGTTGAACTGTTGTTGATCCCCGGGTCTTCCATTTCATAATGACATCGCCTACTGTTGACCTGGGTATCTGAAGAAGGCTGGAAATGTCACGCACGGACTTGCCGCATAGGTGACATCCAACGATGGTTCCACGTTGGAACTCACTGATCTCTGCCGAACGACCCATTTTTGCCAATGTCCAAGCAGAGTTGTGTCTGAAGGTGTGGGAAGCTATTTAAATGATGTGCAAGTCATTATCATGTGACATTGGGCCAATCGATGATCTGTGAGGGGTGTCCGGATATTTTTGATCATATAGTGTATGTCGATGACAAAATAATCGCCTTCAATCAGGCGATAACAACGGCTGATTCCATCCTTAACAAATTTAACAGATTTCACAATAATATCGCCTATACAATGGAAGAGGAGATCGACAATACACTAAATTTCCTGGATTTGACAATACGAAAAAACATAAACGCCATAAAGCTAGAATTCTCGATATACAGGAAGCTAACTGCTACTGACAACATTATAAGTTTTGAATCTAACCATCCTGCCCAGCACAAGACAGCAACCTTAAGATACCTTTTCAATAGAGCCTTATCATACCGGACAAAATCACCAGATCAATATATAAAAGGATAAAACGCAACCTCAATTTTAAACGCAAAGAAGAACTCCCAACAATATAACTCCGCAATATGCTACTTTCGCTTTCATGGAACCAGAAGTCACTAGAATAACAAACCTATTCAGAGACAAAGGCATAAGAATTGCTTACAGGACAAACAATAAATCGAAGTACGCATTAAACCCAAAGGAGGACAGCCAATATGAAAATCCAGTGGAGGGTATAAACTTACATGTCCCTCATTGTAACAGTCTCGCAAAGAAAACTGTACAAGTGCTAACGCTCAAAAAGACTGTAGAAATTTCCAGGAGAAACCGCGAATTCCAACTCGGAAAAAAAACTGCGTAACAGTTTTGCAAAAAGATAACTGTCACGTTTTCAAAATAAACTGATGTTGCGAACACTCAAATTAAGTTACAGGCCAGAATTCACAAAACCCAGTTGCGAACTCCGCTCGAACCGTATGGAAAAAACAGGAACGCCAGGAACACACACAGCCAAAGATGCTGAGAATCAGTGCAAAGCCTTCCCCCGCCCCCCTAAAAAAAATCAAGTAGTCTATCCTATTTCCTTGGGACGGACTAGCGCAATCTAATAAATAATACGTTAAAGCAAAATTCCCCGCGATTAACCAAGAGAAAGAGCAAGAGGAAGATTACTAAAACAATTTACAGGCACCCCACTCCCATAGCTAACGGCTTTATCAGGGACGCAGAAGTGTGAGCACGGGTGTGGTAGAAGGAAAGGCACGTGAACACAATTTCTGAATGAGCAAGGTACGGTTTTATTATTCTAACATAACCATGGCTGGAAACAATCACAAATTGCGCTGTTTGAAAACAAAAACGCTTGCGAAATTCTGACACACTCCACGGAAAACGAAAAGGAGGCACCGTTTTAGGGCGGGAATGAATAAAAAAGAATAAAAATAATACAAGGAAGCTACCACTCTATACAATTCTTCAGATTGGAGAACTAAAGCGAAAATGTTTTAAGAAGTTTTCCCAAAAATAATAAAATTAACAGCTATTTTCACAGGTTTTTATAAAAAACAAAAATTGTCCATCGAATCATTCCGAATTCATGGTAACTTAGTTTTTCAGGTTTTTGTTGCCGCCGCTGAAGCTCAAAAGTGCACACAGAAACAAAAGCGACTGCGCACAGAAACAAAAGAGCAGATATCAAGCTATTATACGGTGGAGAAAATGGCAGCGAATTACTGAGTCAGACTGTAAACGAGAAGATGATCCAGGAGGACATCAACGCCACTTTCACGAAGGAGAAAAAAATGGGAAAGTTTCGGAGATATCAACTACACGACGATACAACAGTATTAGTGGGTTGGGAGAAGCCTTTGCTGCTCCTGAAGGCAAGAAATTGTTAAACAAGTAGCAGACGGCTAAAGAGCAGAAGTCAAGCTATTATAAGCTGGAGAAAACGGCAACATCGTGCTGAAACTGACGTACGTCAAGTCATTATGGTAAAGGAGAAATGCCAAAAATTACCAGTCAGTGCTGCGCATCACATACACAACTTCCGACTGAACCCTACAAGGCGAATTGCGACCCATCAGTTAGAGGACTTTGTCCATTTAGATGAAAGTTTTCACTTAATTGGCACACGATCCAAAGTCTGTGTGCATTGCGGAGCACGAAAATGGAAAGATGAGTCGTCTATGCTGTGCTGTCTCAATGGCAAAGTGACTTTAGTTCCTCCAAATGAACTACCACAAGAATATATATAGCTATATTCCAACCCAAGATAATCTAGAATAACAGGTATGTCCAGTTTGTCAGAAGTGCTTAACGCGCATCCGTATTGTGACGTCACTGGATAACTTATAGCTTTACTTCCGGCAACGTGCGGCAGCCATTATTCTGGTCACAAAAGAAAACGTTTTCACGTAAAAGACAAAACTCTTACGTTGTATTTCTGAAGAAACGTTTATTTGTAAACTTACTATTTTATAAATTAATGTTTCCTAATGCCTGCATAAATAATGTTATTAAGAAATAATAACGACATTATTATCTCTGTCTCTTAACTGCCAATGGTTCCGACGAATAAATTTCGAAATCTTAACGAGGAATGATAACTAGGCAAGAAATACGTTATCGACCTTCTCTCGGTTTTTATTAATGTTAACTATCCGCACATTGCGCGATGACAGATCATGAGACCAAGGTAAATGATTTTATATTTTAAAGACACCCCCCGCTTCTAACGAACTGATATATACCCCTTTTTCTATTTAGTCACAGTAAATTTCACTTACCTTGGTCGCATGATCAATCATGGCGCGATGGGCGGATAGTTAATATTAACCCTGTGTTCACATTAAAAAGAAATACGTAAGTACATTTTACAATAATTATAAATTACGTAAGTCCCGCCTTATAAGGGCATTATTATTTAATTAAAATATATAGTTTAAAGGATGAGAATTGTGAAGGAAATGAAGGAGTCGTCAAGTGTCACTATCGCACGACTGCTTTCATTGCCGCCATGTTTTGGTTTATGTTGAGGTTTCGATTTAGCGGGCATTTGGTTTCGATGTCATCCAGTGACGTCAAAATACGCTTGCGCAGTAAGGCAATTTTTACCACTTCCGGCAAACTGACCCCCACCTTGTTCTAGATCACCTTGGGTCCAACCCAAGATTTATGAAAGGTATCCGTGCGTACAACAAGTGTATTTGCTTTTACTTCAATGGGTGCTTTCGTTAGTGAAAGCATCGCTGTAGATCCGCGTTATTTAAATGCACGTGATGGTGTATATACTTTAAGTATTCAGGGCAGTATGTGTCATCGTATCGACGGATTACTTCCCAATGAAGGACAAGCACCAAAGTTTGCACAAATATACGTGTACAATGGAGATATGGAAACCAAATTGCTGCACGTGTAGGCATTATGGATGGGTTAGACGATATCGTTCGAACTATTCAACACACAATGTGTAGAACAAATCCTTTTGTTAAATGCTTTGTTAGTGCTGGTGAGTTTGCAAGACGTGGCAAAGATTTGAGACTGGTAATTCATGAAGTGCATGGAACAAACTTAAGGACACACAATCGTCCAACGGTTAATGAAGTCGCATCCATTGCTGCAACAAAAGAACGCGATATTCTTCTTCATCGACGAACTGGCCACCTTAGCAGGGTATCCGATCTACATCCTGCGTATGATCCCTTGCATTTTCCATTACTCCATCCGTATGGTGAATACGGATAGTCATGCAATTTTGAATACGTTCAAGGTGTCCATCGCTATGGAAATGGGCGAATGAAGGTGAGAGAATTCTATGTGTACCAGCTCTTCACCAGGGATAACGATAACACTGTCCTACACCGCTCTGGAAAACAGTATGTCAAAATTGAAACGCAGCGTCTGCGGTATGTGAAAAATAACCAAGAGACGTTTCGTGCTGATTTGTATCGAGAAATAGCTGACGTTCTAACTCAAGACGGAGATTTAGGTAAAATTGGCAAATTTGTCTTCTCCCTGCATCATTTACAGGTGGTGAGAAGTATATACGAAAGCAATATTATGACTCCATGGCCATCGTCCGTGAAACAGGAAGCCAGATCTGTTTATAACTGTGACATGCAATCCGGGATTCGGGAAGCCAGATCTGTTTATAACTGTAACATGCATCCAGCATGGAAAGAGATCCAAGAGGCACTCCTAGAACATCAAGGCCGAAGATGGACCTGATATAGTCTCCCGAGTGATCTGTTTAAAACTAGAGGAAATTAAATAGGATCTACTGAAGAAAAACATCTTTGGAAAAGTAGTAGCACTTGTGTATATCATCGAATTTCAAAAGCGAGGACTCCACATGCACACATGCAGATTAAGCTTGCAGATAATAATAATCCGAAAACACTTGTAGAATATGATCGATTTGTATGTGCAGAGCTTCCGAACCCAAACACACATCCTCGATTGTATGAAGCTGTGACAAAGTGCATGATCCATGGAACCTGTGGGTCTCTAAACCCCATAACGTCATGTATGCGAAATGACCATTGCACCAAAGGGTATCCAAAGCGTTTTCATGAAACTACTAACTGCGATGATAGCGGGTACCCACTGTCCGGCGTCGTGATCAAGGACGTACAATGCTTCGAAAAGGTATGGAATTTGACAATCGCTGGGTAGTGCCATACAGTCCATAACTTTGCCAAAATTATAACTGACACATCAATACAGAGATTTGCTCTACTATCAACTCCATCAAGTACATATACAAATATGTGTACAAAGGTCATGATCGAGCTACTATCTCTATTGAGAAACCTGACACCAATATTGGAGATCCAGTGGCTACGGAAACTACAAAAGTGGATATTGATGAAATTAAGCAATACTTCATTGCAAGATACATAACCGCTCCGGAAGCGTGTTGGAGAACATTCACTTTCCCTCTTCAGGGCAAGTCTCATACAGTTGTTCAATTGACAGTACACTTGCCAGATCTGAACTACGTTGTCTTTAATCCAGCGACGGCATCTGCAGATACAATTCGTAATGCACAGCATACAATGCTCACACGATTCTTTGAAGTTTGTACTCAAGAACCAACTCTTCCAACTTACTCTATCATGAGGTTCCCAAACACTACACAGATCACAGGAAGCAAATCTTGAAAGCAACGGCAGAGAGGAGGCGGCAAAGCAATCGGACGAATGGTCGCTGTTTCACCATCAGAGGTAGAAAGGTATCACTTGCGTCTTCTGCTCTGCTTTGTGCGAGTACCCAAATCGTTTCAGATCTACGTACCGTTGATGGACTTGAATACAGGACGTTTCAAGAAGCTGCACGAGCGTTGGGGCTATTAGAAGATGAGCATGAATGGCACCGATGTATGCAGGAGGCAATTGGATTTCAGATTCCTCAACAGCTCCGACATCTCTTTTCTATCATCTTGACGTGTTACAATCCAAGCCAGACAAAGGAAATTTGGGAAGACTGCTTATATGCAATGTGTGAAGACTACCAGCTTCAATTAGGCTCTGCTACAATAGCTACAACATTCTTCTATCGAACGCTTAAAGATGTTGATAGGTACTTGCTAAGTACAGTAATGGAAAAGGAGTGGCGGACTATCCAGATCTACCCCAATTTGCAGATCTAGAAGATGAAGAGTTAGAGGAAACAACGCATTAGTAGCTTCAGAATGTTCGTACAATATACCATTGCTTCAAGAAT
Organism: Rhysida immarginata; assembly: GCA_023313115.1. NCBI lineage: Eukaryota > Metazoa > Arthropoda > Chilopoda > Scolopendromorpha > Scolopendridae > Rhysida > Rhysida immarginata. The sequence continues at coordinate 4,629 of JAHWFO010046778.1, read as the reverse complement.
TGGTTGACCGGACTTTGCTAAATGACGACCAACATTGTGTTCATCACGAAGTAATGAACAATCAGAACTTTGCTCTTCTTTTTGGATGGTCCAGGTGGAACAGGAAAATCATTACTTTTGGAAAAGGTATTAGCAAGTGTTCGTTTAGAAGGCAAAATAGTACTGACAGTGGCTACAAGTGGAATTGAAGCTTTGCAATTGATGGATGGACGTACAGCTCACTCTACTTTTAAACTTGGGTTCGACATCAACTTGCAACATCCCAGCACAATCTCAGCGTTCCTCTACATGCGATTGCGAGAGCAACGCAGTGACCTCAGTCTCGCGAGGTTCGATTGACCTGCGACCATCGCGAGGGAGAAAATCTACAGGAACGGTAAAAATAACCTTCGATAGTCCATCGTATAAGAGTATCATTGTATGTACCGTTAGAGCGGTTAGTCATTCCATGTAATAGAATGGTTGCTGATTGTGCGCTTGCGCAGATAACAAAAGTCACTTGTGGAATGAAAGCGTGTGCTTTTTCGTTGAATCTAACATAGCCGATGGGAATTTTTTTTTTAATTCTGTGTAGTATTTTTTAATTAAAATATCGACGAAAAATAGAAATTCAATTGCTGAATTATCATGAAAGGTCTTTATAAACAGATAAAAATTATTTCAAATAAAAACTGAAATTAAAATTTCAGCCATTATTTTTTTCCTATTTTTTTTTTATTTTTATTTAGCTTATTTCTAGAAGCATCAGATGAGTTAATTATAAATCGAATAACTTAAATGAAGAAGTAATAAACGTTTTTTTTTAAACTGCAGAAAAATAATACTACAAACTTCTCATCAAACGATATTTCATTCAGGAGGGCCTCTAAATAATTCCGTCGATAATATTTCGACCACCTACTAAAGTTGAAAATAGAGTTAAATAAGTTTTATAAGCAACTTTGCAATATTGCAATTTTATAATATGCTATATACATTGGTCTTTAATTAGGAATACATTTTCATTCGCTTTGTTACAGTGACGTTAATGTTGTGAAATTTATTTGAATTTTAGTTTAATACTGAATTTTAGGTTTTAGAAAAAAAAAATTGGATGACGTTCATGCCTTCTTACAATAATACGGCCTTTCAGTTCCTGATTTCAATAATTTTTTTTCCTAAATAATCATTCCTAAGTTATCAAAGATCTTTTTATAAAACAATTTTTATTAATCCCTGTACAGCACATATTTAAAAAATCAGAATAATCGTGAATTTGGGTGATATGAATCACTAAAGGGACAAAAAAAAACAAGATATCGAACACAAACTAAAATTTTGCTTTAATGCCATGAAAGACTAATATGACACCTTTAATAATCATGCAAAACAGAAAATTAATCATCTATCAGGAAAGAAAACGAGAAACTGATAAATTCAATAAATTAGAATATCGCAAACCATTGGTTCAAAATAATAGAATAATTGCATATCATTAGTCGGAACTGCTATAAAAAAGCAATAACTTGTGAACAACTTCCATACTGACACTTGGCTTCTTCGGATTGGCTGCTTCGGAATCTTGGGTCGAAAACCTGACATCACACCAGCAAAGAAAGAGGCAATAGTCGCTCTTCGTAAAAGTGGAAAAACTCAGAAGGAGATTGCTGCTGCCGTGAAATGTTCGCAGACTACCATCTCAAGATGTCTGAAGCAGTACAAAACCTGTGGACATTTTTCAAATAACCGAAAAAATTGTGGACGAAAGCTGGCCACCACACCTCGAGAAGAAAGAGGACTCCGAAGAATCGTGAGAAAACATCGTTTTAGATCTGTCAAGCATCTCCATTTGCTTTGGAAAAGAACAGGAATCAATGTATCCCAGTGACAACCTTACGACGACTTATAAGTTGAAGTACCACTCAAGAGTTCCGAAAGCAAAACCCTTGTTATCACGCAAGCAAGGTCAAGCTCGGGTGAGATGGTGTAAACAAATGTTATTATGGGGCGAGGAAGATTGGAAAAATTTCCTGTTCAGCGACGAATCTATGTTCTGTGTCAGCTTCGGTGAACAAGAACCACGTGTGTGGAGATTAAAAGAAGAGGCATTCGCCAGAGAATGTATGAAACGGTCCGTCAAGTTTGCAACAAGTGTCATATCTTCAGAAGGTGTCGGGAAACTCTGTGTTCTCATTGGACGTGTTAATGCACAAGTGTATCAAGATGTTCTTGAATACTACATGATTCCTGCGTCTGAAGATTTGTGTGATGACGAGTTTGTGTTTCAACAGGATGGTGCCTCATCTCACACGGCAAAATGTATCATGAAATGGCTACAAGAACACAACGTGCAGGTACTTCCTTAGCTATCGAATTCTCCGGATCTCAACCCAACTGAGAATGCGTGGGGGTACATGAAAAAGACGCTTCAAGTTCAAGCTCCGAGTAATAAAAAAGAACTGATTGAAGCTTTAGAACAAACCTGATCAAGGATCACAAAAAACAAATGTGCTGAACTTGTAAATAGTATACCACACAGCCAAAAGATTTTTTCCCCGAAGTATCCATGCCCTCCCGACTCGGTGGCGGAAATGCATCGAAAAGCAGGGGGACTGCACTGAAAAATAGTGTACTTGTTCCAACTCTGTCTGTAATAAAGGATCTGTAAAAATATTTCCGGTTTTCATTTGATTGACCCTCGTACATTTCAAAGTCACATTATCACTTTTATCGACAAAATCATGCAATTGCATGAATTCACTATTTGTAAACTGAGTCAAAATGATAGTACCAGTATTGAAACAAAAGGAATGATAAATTACTATACTCTATCCAACGTAAGTTGGAGTGGGCGTGTCCAGTTAACTTCCTATTTCAATTGTTAGACATTGTTGCCAAAGTAGAATCAACAATCAATCCACTTTCGTTGGACAGAAAATAATAACTGAGGTGGCCTCCCTGTTTTGGGATTAGCTTAAAAACTCTTGAAGACATGATTGCAACAATCTTGTTTCAGTTCTGCAATGGATTTAAACTGCCTTCCGTCCTTGTAGACGGCTCTTGCTGAGATTCCCCACCACTTTTCCATCGGATTAATGTCTGGCGAAAGTGGAGGCCAATCCATGATACATACTTCATTCTGCAGAAACCATTCCCAGGTTATTTTCGCTGTATGAATAGGAGCGATATCTTGTTGATTCATGAAGAAACGTTCACCAAGAATTTCAGCAAAAGACAAAAGATGAACTCCCAGTCACTCCTTATATCTGCAGCCTTCATTCTACCAGAGGGAAATGCAAGGATTGTTTTACCACGAGAGCTACATTCTCCGCACATCATCAGTGATCCACCTCCTTGTTGACGCTTTGAAAACAGCGAGTCTTCTCTTCTGACATCATGCCAATAGTAGGACCAGCCAACCGGACCATCTAAATTGAACTTCTCATCACTCCAGATGACTGCATCCCACTGTGTTGTCCAGGTCTGGTGTTCACGAGTCCAGGCCACTCGTTTAGTCTTGTGTTGTTATTTCAATGCAGACTTCACTTTCAGTTTTCTGTGCATTAGCCATGTTCATGTTTTCGCAGTTCTTACAACTGTAGACTGAGATACCTAAATTGCGGGATGTGATGCAGCAGATATTGTGCTAGAAAGAGAGCACGTAAGTTCTTTTATGACAAATCTTTTTTGTCGTGCTAAAAGAGCAGGATGGTGACCAGTTGATTTTTTTCGTCTCATAAGTATCTTTCTGGGCAATGAAATTGCTGACAAAATTTTGGGAACGCTCGATTCCTTTGCTAATTTCTCTGAGAAAATATCCAGCTTCGTGTAACTCTGTTATTCTTCCTCTTTCAAACTGTGTCAGTTGTTTACCAAGTTCTATTGTAAGATAAAGTGTTAAATGAATTGTTTCACACAAATGAAAAATGATTTGGTTTTAATGTTTCTCATGATAATTTCTTAGCTTGTATGCAAATTGGTGCAAAGGGTTGTCTCATTATATACAGTGAGGCTGATGGTGCTGTCATTTTGCCTCGGTTTACAAGTAGTGAATTCATGCAATTACATGATTTTGTTGATTAAAATAATAATGTGATTTTGACACTTAGATATTATAAAACTTCTGTTAACCAGAAATGTAATAAAAAAAGGTTATTACATATATTTTATGTTTTGAGTAATTGTGGTTTTCCTCTGTAGTGCTATCATTTAGACTCACACCTTAAAACATAAAAAGTAGTACTGCTGCTCTTGCCATGACTAAAAAGATTTTGTTAGGAATTTGATTTATCGCCATCGTCTCGATGACTACTAAAAAAGGTTGTCTTATGGTATATGTTTCATTAGCTCCAAGACGTCAGTGACTGTTTGGATTAATCCTAAACATTGTGTCGATTAATTGTGGTTTGATATTCCTAATTGTAACCTAACTAACCCCCCTTTTCCATATTACGACATTTTATCTTATCACCGTACAGGGCCAGTCATGAATGTCTTTCACACTGGAAAAGAGCTCGGAGAAAATGGATACTTCATGTGTCTTAAAGTGGATCTCTAAAATTTATTGCTCGACAAAAAATGCGGTGATTCAAAGAACATGCAAATCGATATTAAAGCTAGTCAGTTCTCGCTCAATATAAAAATAATATA
>JAHWFO010046763.1:0-12633 GCA_023313115.1 Rhysida immarginata | reverse complement strand
GTGCACGTCCGTAAATCAATGGATATACAATGGAGCTACACTGGCGCCTTTCGGACCATTGTATTCTGGACCGTGGTATCTACAAACCGATCAACGTCTACTGAAAATGTGCAAATAGACTGTCGCTGTTGCTTGCCGTCAGAAGTAGAGCTCGGTCATAGCCTACAAGAATTAAGGCAAGAATTAATCCTTGTAGGCTATGGCTCCGTTCTATCGTGTTTTCCGCACAATTTCCGCGCTTCCGTGACTCTTGAATAGAAAAAATGAAAACAATAAATTAAATTGCTAATTTGATGTATTTCAATATAACCTACTGACGCAATGCAAAAATATTCGATCCATTTGAGCCTTATCCTGTAACCGTGGAAACCTACACGGCTTACGTATTTTCGCTTTCATCATGGTTATCCATTTAGATACCCAACATTCGCGAGCAGTCCTGGCCTAGCAAGAAAATGAATTATTGACTGAGTATTATTGTATTATTATTTAATTATTTTTTTCTTAACAGTTATTTGAGATTAATGTAATTGAACTGGTTCCTTGTATGAAAATATCTGGAATTCTTTCCAGCAATAAATATCAAAATTTCATAATTCACTTAACTTTTTGCTAGAGTTTCTGCATATCACTTCTTGAGTTTCAAAAAGAGTATCGTGAATATAAAATAAAGTTGGATGAATATAAAGTTGACTATAAAAATTAAGGCAATTAAACTTTAATTAATTACTCGACGCATTTCAAAATCACCCGTTGACAGGAGCACGCAATACTAATCTATTCGAGACATTTGAGCTTTTAAGCTAATTAAAAGGATTCCTGGAACTTTGAAAAAATTTTGGATAATGAGAAATCAAGTTTAATTCTCTACAGGAATATATTAAGTAGTGTAAGCAAATTTGTTTTATGCGACACAATCATGAGAAGTTGATGATAAAGATGTAGGCGATAGACAAATAAAATCATAATTTTAAGTCTCTGGAGATGCTAATAAATGATATTAAAATAGTTACGAATAACATAGGCCTGATCTGCTCGCTGTCAAAATATATTAGCTATTTGAATTAAAGAATTTTTTATCGGGCAAACGATTCCCTAACCAAGAAGCATTGCAAGTTGGAGCTGAAGTTCGATAATATCTCGTTAATTTGGACAAGAAATGTACCATGAAGGAATGTTTAAACTGGTGAATCGCTGGGACAAATGCTTAAATGTTCACGGCGACTATGTTGAAAAATAAACAAACCTTTGTAGTAAACTTGACATTTGTTTCTTTGAATATTTCCTGGATAATTTGGCCTGTACCTTTATTCTCGGACCGCCCTCGTAATACAATCGGTGGTTGTGTTTGGTACATCTGAAGAAACAGGTGCTTGAATCCTCTATATTTACTGAATGCTTCTGAAAGCCTCCTAATACAAAAACTACTCGGAAAAAAGGCTTATGGCCATATCACGATTGTTTTCCTCAAGCGAGTTTCTCCTCACATAACAACAACGGCGTGATATTGTTGAGATAAAGAACACTTGGTTACTAAAAAAAAATTGACGGAGGCTCTGGTGACTGCCAAAGCCGTGTGTTTTTAAGGCGTAGAACTACTACTGTATGTTATTATTGGTTACCGTTTGTGTGTATTTTTTGGCGAAAAAAAGAACAAAATTAAAAAAAAGTTACTATATTCAATTACATTACAATTTTGTTCTTCTAAGCTTCTTTAATCATTATACAAACAGTCCTGAAGAAAGCTACGGCTGAAACGCGTCGACTCTATGTCGTAAAATCACTGTTGTTTTAAAGACCCATATATTTATATTTTTACAAACAACTAAGTCCAATATGTTTGAAAACATATATTATTTTAGTCAGATTTATTGTTTTGTTTTAAGAAATTAACAAAACTTCAAAGTTCATTTCTTAAAATAATTAATCTGCTTAAAATAATAATAACATATTTTTAATAGAAAACTAAAAGCGAACCCACCCGTTTGTATAAATCGGCCTCGGTGGCTCAGCGGTTGCGTGATCGCCTCTGATGCCCGAGTACGCGGGTTCGATCCCGGCCGAGGACGACGAGGAATTTTCAGGGGGAAATCCTGAGATCACGCACTTCCTTCGGAAGGGAAGTAAAGCCGTTGGTCCCGTGTAGTCGTTTGCCGGCTGCACGTTAAAGAACCCTTGCGAGGCAAAATTTGCGGCCCCTATAACGCCGTCCTGAAATGACCATGGCAGTTGAAAAGGACGTTAATACCAAACAAAACCAAACCAAAAAAACCGTTTGTATAATCGGGAAATAACTCATTGTTAGATTTTTTCTTTGTTGTGACAACGTCCACCGTCGCTGATTTTATATAAATGATGATGATGATGTACTGATTTCGCCGGCAGATGACAGGATTTCATGATATTATCTTAAAACGCTCGTGTTCCCATGTTTTTATAGATATTCATTTTATACCTAATGCACAGGCCTTCTTTATATAAAATGCACAGGCCTTTTCTCGTAGGCCATGGTTAGCTCCAATTAGTTCCATTATACGCCACACGCGTATATGCTGCAGCAGCGCCATTCCGTTATTACGATGGTGAGCATAAAATTCACTTAACTTTAACCTGCTGTAACTTTTGACCCAGTGGCTCATTTGGTGAAATTTTTGCTTATTATTCAAGACTCAACCTTCCTCTTTCCAACGAGATAATGACTATAGTTGTAGGATATAGTGATAAAAAGATATAGACTGAGATATGTACATCACTTTTTGAACGAAAAACCGCGTCTGAATTTTTCCTCGGCTGCACCCCTGATAGACGTAGTTCTACGTCAAAATGGTCAAGCAATTCTTGCAAAGAATCACTCAATTAAGGAAACCTCATATAATGAATTTTGACAAAGGCCCAATAGTTGATTTTCCATTATTTAAGCTAATCAACTAGCTTCCTCTGATGCCAAAATGATATCGACGCTGATTGGCTCATTGATTACAAACAGGGCCGTCTTTATGGTCTCCGGGGCCCACTCCTACAACTGAGTAAACAGGGGCCCCCTCAAACTCGGAACCGCCCGGTGCGCCCATGCAGAAAGATGCAGTGATTAAAAATTTCATTTAACTTTTTTTGATTATCTGTTCGTATTTATTAGCTGAAAAATCGCTGCGGTGTAGATATGTACTCAAGATATGTTTAATGCTGGGATTGAGGTTACAAGTCCACATGCAAACCAGAATACAAGACTTAATTTATTTACTATTTAACTTGTACGCTGCTTTTAACATAATTAAACGCATTTACAGGCTTACATAAAAACAACGTGATAATCGAACAGTGTAGTGTATCGGTATTCGTATAGAACTTGAAGCATAGCTTCCATAATCTCACCCTTCATAATCATTTTCCAAGGGAAATACACTGAACTAGAAAAGAAGCCTGATGTACCCACAAAGGTCACCCAAAGTATGAAAGAAAATTGCCTCCTCTTGGTGGAAGAAAATTTTATTGACGATTGTCTGAACTAGGAGTATATTACATAGTAAGCCACAGAAAAAAAGAAAGAATTTATGAAACCCAGTAATCTGGGAAGATGATATTATCAATGTCATCAAAATTGACATCAAGGATATGTCTTGGATTACGATGCCTTTTTCTATGTAGAGAATGTTTTAGAATGCCAGAGACTAGATCATCATCATGATTTGCCATAATAGGCAGCACGGTTTTCATGAGCTCTTGAACATATTTCCCGACATGGTCATATCGAAATCATTATGAATGGAGTAATTGCGAGCAATTCTCCTATCTAATTGTGCAATAGTCCTTAGGGTAATGTTCTGGAAAGTTTGGAGTTCCTTCCATCTTGTCTTGCAAATCGTAGCCCAGACGGGCATGCCATATAGCAAGATGACACGAACAATTATTTTGTATAACAGTAGTTTGTTATCAACACTGAGGACATTGTTACGACCCAACAGAGCAATTAAGCTGAACTTTGCTTTTTTGGCCTTGTTCATCGCATAAGTCACATGCATATTCCATGATAGTTTTGAATCAATAACAACTCCAAGGTATCTATAATTATCAACCCATTCAAAGTATTTGCCATATAACTTTAAGGAATCAAGATTTTTCTTTTTCTTCTTAGTGATAAACATTGCTTTGCATTTGTCTACATTCAGTTTTAATCGCCACTTGCTAAACCAGATTTCACATTCTTTAAGGGCTTTCTGCAAACGTGATACAACAACACTAGGCTGGCGTGCCCATGTCAGTATAGCAGCATCATCCGCATAAAAATATAGCTTGCAGTAAGAGATTTCAGGGAAGTCACGTATATAGTAATTGAAGAGAACTGGCCCCAGCACTAATCCTTGTGGGACACCGCCATTTATCTCACAGGTATCAGATAATTCATCTCCAACTCTGGCCTGAAATGACCTGTTGGACAGAAACGAGTGAACTAGACTAATTAAATCATGTGGGAAACCATCAGTTATCATTTTATAAGTAAGGCCTGCATACCAGACCTGATCAAATGCTTTATGAACGCAATACGAGTACATCGAAAGATTAAGGGGAGTGTTAACATCCGCTATAAATCTCCAAACTTGGAGCTGACAAGAATGTTCCGCCCGAAAACCAAATTTTTCTGCACGGATGAGATTATTGGTTGTGCAGAAATCTAAGAATCTTGTGAGAATTGTTCTCTCCAAGACTTTGGATATAGAAGACAGCAAACTGATGGGCCTGTAGCTTACAGGGTTTGCAGGATTTTGACCGGGTTTAGGGATACTTAGGACAACAGACTGTTTCCATGTATCCGGAAAGTAACAGTTATCCCAACAATCGTTTATAATTTTAGTGATATCACTAGTTACATTATGCGGTAAGTTTTTAAGGCATTGTTATTAATAGTGTCTTTACCTGGTGCCTTCTTTCTCTTGAGTTTCTTAAAGCAATTTTGAATCTCAGCTACCTGTATTTTATATTTGGCCACATGATGGCTATTGTTGTAATACTTTGTTATGCTGCTTTCTACCATTTTGGATATCTCTAGTCCTTCTGGACGATCATCCTTTGGAGTCACAAATTGTTTTTTAAGTGAATCAGCAATAAGCTGTGCTTTGTCTTGGTCATTAGTTATGAAATGTCCATTAGTGTCTAAAAGCGGTGGAATGTTCATGGCCTTTTTGTTTTGTAAGGCTCGAATCATGCACCATATAGAATTGTCCTGGGTTGACAAACTCTTCACCTTCTTATTCCTTCTATCGTTACGAAGTTTATTTACTTCCTCATGTACTCTTCTCGTAAGTCGGTTATATTTGGTTTTAAGCCAAGGCTCTAGTGTTCGGTGCCATTGCCTCCTTACCCTGTTTCTTTGATCTATTAGATACTTGATTGCTGGAGTAAGATCGAGATGGTCAGGCCGTTTCACGTTTACTGGAGAAGCACAAGCATTGATGGCTTCAGTAATACGTGTAGTGACCCTTTCAACATTTATGTCTATCTCCTCCGTACTATGCACGTCATTGAGTAGATTACTGTCATTTTTGAGAAGATCTCTGAAAAGTTTCCAATCTTGTTTAAGCCCCATTTGTTCTCTGCAGTCAATATTGAGATTTTCAAAATTCAGTGCGACTGGTTTATGATCTGAAGATAAATCTTCAACAGTAAAAATATCGAATGGCTTATAGAAGCCTGTCAGCAAAACAATATCAAGGACATCACTTGTAGGTGAGTGATCACAGTAATACGTGTCTTTTACAGGACCTATCGCAATGATATCAGTTTTGCTCTGTATATATCTAGATAATATGACACCGTTCTGATTATGACGTTTGGAGTTCCACTGCGAGTGCTTAGCATTCAAGTCACCCGCCATTACCACTGGGATACTCCCAGAGAATAGCTCATCGAGCTCGTCAACATCGATCTTATGCTTGGGAGAGTTGTAAAGAGCCAGGAATTTAACATCGCCAACAATAGTATCCGTGATAATAACAGAAGCAACCTCCATTCCTGTATACATTCGTATGAGGTCTTCCCGATGCTGAATGCCTTTTTTTAATGATAATTGCTGCACCTCCAGATGAGCTTTTGACATTGGGAGTACAAATTCTATCTTTGCGATAAACACAGTAGCCCGGGATTCTGAAGTCCTGGCCCGGCTTTAGATGTGTCTCACAAACAAATGCCACGTCTATATCCCATTTAATCAAATAGTTATAAAACTCAATACGCCTCCGTGGAATTCCCCTGGCGTTTCATATGACGCAAGGAAGCTTTCCTCTGTTAATAATAGTATAGCGTCGATCAGCCATAATCTCAGTGTTTGCTCGTAAGAATTCCACTCATTTGTGGATATTTTTTGCCTAATTCATTATACAAATGGCATATACTGCCAAGTTGTTTACACATGTCTTGAATGTCATTTATATTAATTCTTTTATCCGTTTTCGAGACTATTGAGGCATAGGATGTCTCTGGAGTAACTTTAGTTGGGACTCGTTTGACTTGCGGATATTTTGGGCATTTTGTATAACTGGATGTGTGCTGCCCATCGCATCTTATACACTTTGGAGGATCTTGTCCTTTAACATTTGGGCAGTCTCGTGACTGGTGGTCTTTAGCACATTTGTTACAGCGAGGGGCTTCAGTACACCCTAGAGATATATGACCAAATCGTAAGCAATTATAACACTGTAAAGGTTTCTTATTACCTCGAAACATTTCAACACTGACAGCTAAGGGCCCTATGCGGGTCACACTTTTAAGTGTCTTATTGTGTTCAGTGTTTGATAACAGAACCAGAATCATGGGCATATCTATTGATCCTTTGGCTTTTTTAAGCCTAATCACTTTCTCAGGAAAGTAGTTAGCTTTTTTCAGGTCTTCCTTAAAATCGTTAAGGTCATAGGTCACGTCTACATTTCGTATAACGTATTTGAGGACTTTTTCCGATTTAAGTTGATGATGCTGAATCTTTAGCACGTTATCAGCCTTAATGCCAGACACCAATTTACTATGCGTTTCCTCATCATGACACCTTATTTTGATCGTCTCCGCTCTGCCTGTGTGTACAGTAATTTGGTTAATCGCCACATGATTTTGAATCTCGCCCAGGATTTGCTTGATTGGCTGACCGTGAGTACGTATTATGATTGGCGGAATATAGGAGCTGCTCTTGGTATTTGGCTTTTCAACATTTTTTCGCTGCTCGGACTTGCTTTCTCGAAAAGCAACAGCGATTGTATCATTTATATCAACAACATCCTTAATGTTGTCAATTTTCAACCCTTTTTTAGCCTTTTTAGATTTTGCAGGTATCCATTTATCCGTATCATTGTATAGCCGTTTGCGATTTGTACTAATCGGGTCTTTGCCATCGTTATCATTACTCCCTAAGCCGGAGGGGATAATTTCCATAGGCTGAGGATTCACACTCTCTGTTTCACAAGAGTCTCTTAGATAGTCAGAAGTTACACCAGTAGGCTGATTACCTTTCATTGACAGAGCAGAGAATTGATCTTTGAGGAACTGCTCCAACTTATTAAAGTTCTTGTTGGCTTCATTACGTGCTGCAGATATTTCAGCATTCATATTAGCAATTTTATCGTGGATTTCAGCAATGTTCCCTTTTAGTGACTCGACTTTTCTATGTAAATTATCATATTTAGTGCACATTTCTTGGCGCATAACCTCTAGCTTATCCTTAATTATAGCATCAAAAGCTTCAAATCTGTAATCTTTACAGGCATCTTTATATATCTCGCCATACGTATATTTACCATCACTTGTTTTTTGGCTTGCAATGCCACTTAACGCTTTGCCTGAGTCTGGTGTTATGATAAAATTTAAAATAATAAGTAAAGAATAGTCAGACTGCTAGCCCTGAAAAGGGCTTTTCCAGAATAAGATCTGTAGAAAAAACAGTCTTAAAGAATAGGATATAAAAAACCGCTGACCTTAAGAGAATGCGCCTTCAATTAACGATCCATCTCCAATTTATACCACCTAAGAGTAGGATACCATCTATGAGTAGGATGATGCTGAGTAGTCCTCTCTGGTGAGTAGTCCGTGTCAAAGAGTAGTCCTCTCTTTGATGAAAAAACAACAACGTGAAGATAATTTGAGTTAAATATATGTGAGATAATATTTAACAAGCATAAGAAGAACAATTTTCAATGTTCCCAAACAAGGGACGCGATTTTATTGGCAAGAGTGGCGTTTAATATAAGCTTGAAATGCTGTTAAGATCAACTCTAAACCAATCATTATATCTTATAATTTTTTTCATTTACAAGCAATCCCAGAAGTACAGAGGGTTGTTAGGGATCTATGGTAATAATTAGCATATTTAAATGTGGCGCGCGCGTACATTTCACATGTATTAAAATAGTTGGTATCGAAAAGCGAGCTAAAATTATTCAGTTATGCCACAGGTATTGGAAGAGCTACATAACAGCCCTTTCCGACGTCAAATTCAGCTATTCCAAAATTTTTAAAACATGCAAGAAGCAAGGCTTCTTAGTTTCTAAGAAAGGACTATCAAATGTTCTAAATGAGATTGGCAAAACCAAAAGCGGCGCCAGCCTGAGGGTATAAAGCAGGTGTACTCCTGACGTCGCGGGAAAATTCGGGCTCTTGTCACCGATTGTAACCCACCAACACAACAGGCCATTGAAGGAAGGGATATCTGTGTACACGGTAAACCCAATTATAAACCATGATTTACAACAGGAGAAGCGACACAAGAGCTACGTTCTTAAGTTGTTGCCGCGTCATGTTGAAGAGCGACAGGCTAACTGCCGTAAACTGTATGAACGATAACTGGTGGATGAAAATTGGAAATGCGTGCTCACATTAGATAAGGTGTACGTTTATTAACGCAATTGCAACAAGAGCCCAGCCATTTTTACCGCCCAAGGGATTCTAAGGAATTCAGATTATTGTACCTGTAACGGTCATCAATTTTATTGCAGATGGCACCATTATGCATGGAAGTTTTTTTCTGGTTAGGCTAGCAAGGGGAAAGTCTTCGGTGATCGCTAAAAAACAATTATATAACTGGAAACCTAAAAAACAATTATATAACATTTGAGCCTTATCCTGTAACCCTGGAAACCTACACGGCTTACTTATTATCGCTCTCTTCATGGTTATCGATTCAGATACCCAACATTCGCGAGCAATCCTCGCCTAGCAAAAAAATTAATTATTGACTGAGTATAATTATTTAATTATTTTATTCTTAACGATTATTTGAGACTAATGTAATTGAACTGTTTCATCGTATGAAAATATCTGGAATTTTTTCCAGCAATAAATATCAAAATTTCATAATTCAGTTAACTTTTTGCTAGAGTTTCTCTATATCAACAATCAATATCTCATGACTAACAATGAAAGGAAAAGTTTGTGCAAGTGTATTTATCCCGGGCAACGCCGGGTACCTCTTCTAGTCTTCTATCTATATATATAAAGAAGGATGTTTGTGGGTCTGTTTGTCTGTGGGTCTGTATGTTTTTTATACAAATCTACAGTTTTATTCCGATCTTGATAAAATTTCGCATACATGACCTTCAAAGCATGAGGAAGGTCACTGTCTACCTCAGATTTCGGAAAAATAATAAATATCGATAAAAAATCGATATTCATGGTTATGGCAAGGCATTTTAATGAGAAATATCTCATGACCAACAATGCAAGGCAAAGTTTGTACAACAATAGGTATCAACAATGGTATCAACACGCAATTCACAAACGCTCTGCATGAACCAACAATCAATATCTCATGACTAACAATGAAAGGAAAAGATTGTGCAAGTGTAATTATCCCGGGCAACGCCGGGTACCTCTTCTAGTATAAAATAAAGTTGGATGTATATAATGTTGACAATAAAAATTAAGGCAATTAATTTTTAAATAAATACTCGACAGGAGCACGCAGTGGTAATCTATTTGAGCTTTATGATAATTAAAAGGATCCCTGCAATTTCGAAAACATGTTTGGATATCAAGAAATCAAGTTTAATTCTATACAGGTAATATATTGTATAGTGTACGCAAATTTGTTTTATGCGACACAATCATGAAGAGTTGATGATAAAGATGTAGGCGAATCACGAATAGACGGATAAAATCGCAATTTGAAGTCTCTGGGGATGCTATTAAATAATATTATATTAGTTATGCATAACAAAGCCTGATCTGCTCGCTGTAAAGACATATTAGCGTTTTGAATTGATAATAGTTAATAAATAAAAATGAATTGAATAATAATTGCAATTCAAACTAACTCCTCATTCCTAATTCTCTGTTTAGCATGTTTTCGTGAAAAACGTGCGTTTGAGATTGATTTAACCAGCTCTCGTGCGTATACGATAAGTTATTGAATAGTTAGTTGAACTCAAATGCAAACAAGGTCTCAATACTTAGAAAATTATGGAGAATCCATTTAAAGCTTTCTAATTTATAATGAATATTGAGAAAACTTTAACTATGGGTCATATACTTATAATGGTCCATATAGCAAAAACTGACCTATCCAAGGCTTTTGATATTGTACCTAGAAGACAACTGTTAAATGATTTAGAAGGTTTCAATATTCCCAATTTTTTTTAAAACTTGTTACGGTCATATTTTACTACTGTAAAAGATACATGTACAACAGTAGCATTAACTGCAGTGTCCCATCGGATATGGGAGTAATACAGGGATCTAAATTAGGCCCTATTTTCTTTGCTGCTTACGCTGCATCCTTATCCAATGTCTCCCTATGTCACGCCCTGCTTAGTTATGTAAATGATAACTTCTTCATTAAATCATACCCATTAGATGGTATCTCTGTTTGCGGCCAGGATTGGCAAACCGATCTTAATAAGATTTTAATTTAGTGCAAGTCCAAAAAACTTAGACTGAATACAGAAAAAACGAAGAGACTCATTATTCAGAAGGATGGGGTAAATAAAAAAATATATAAAAATCCTGGGGATTGCCTTTGATGATTCCTTTTTATTTAGTAAACAGACCGCTCAAATTGTTTCAAAATTGCAAAAACAAGTTTTTTTTTGTATAAATTATTGTCTGAGATTTGAAATTCAAATAATGTAAACAGGTTTTCTGTAACTTAAGTTATGGGGTTGTTACGTAAGGGATTACCATCTGGGGAGACATTCAGAACTATTTACTCAAACGAGTCAGTTTCATACAACAGGAATATTAGGACTCTCTTCCATTTGGACTTCAGAATTTCAATTTTTGACTTTTGTAAAAAAAAATAAATAATATTTTATATTTTGAATCGCTAATTATTTCGCACAGATTATTAGAATTAGCTGATCTACTAAGGAACAGGAGTCATCCATTCCATAATTTTAGTAAGTATTTTAGATCTGATTCTTTTTCATACCGCACTATACGCTTGTATAAGTTTAAAATCAAAGAGTGCAAGTCTTTGCTGATGAGACAAAGTTTTCTTTTTACACGGTGTCCCAGAAATGACTGATGGATTTTGAAAATCAATAAGAAAAAAACGGAATGCGATAGATATGTATCGTTTGCAACCTTATGCTTAGGAAAACAGGGAATTTTATCCCACCAAATTTCAAATTTAGTTAACATTTTCACCCACAGATGGCGCTGAAAATATGGAAAAATAAAAACCGGTATTAAAATGTTGCAAGGACTCTTACATAAAAACTAAACAACGTGGCGCAGTCTCAGGCAAAAATTTGCAGACATCCGTTCAAACATGTCACGTGGAATTTCGAAAAACCCGTCTTAACTATACCTGTTACAGATCGCCTGCAGCGCCATCTGTGGGTGAAAATGTTAAGTAAATTTGAAATTTGATGGGATAAAATTCCCTGATTTCCTAAGCATAAGGCTGCAAACGATACATATCTATCGCATTCCGTTTTTTTTGTTTTTTTTTGATTTTCAAAATCCATCAGTCATTTTTGGGACACCCTGTAATTCTGTGAAATACTGGAATCAACTTCCTTTTTGAAATCCGTTGTAAACTGTATTTATGCTGCCTACCATTATCTGTTTACTCCTGTATTCGTTTTTGTTTAAAAAGTCATGTTAAGAACCATCAGAAAGAGTTCAAATTCCTTTGATCTATCTCTTCTTGCAGTATTGTTTACTAGTAAAAAAGCCCGTCATACGACGGTGCCACAACAGGTGAATCCGTAAATTCGATTTTAATTATAAAATTTCGTCTGTGATAGGACTGTGATAATTGACAGGACTGCTAATTGTAAATAAGTCGCTGTCAGTGAGAAAGCGAAGCTGAAAATGTTTTCTTACTTTAACTTTACAAACCTGCTCAAACGTTAAGGACGCGAGGGCCAGAGCTCGAGATTTTCCGTAATGCCCAATGGCATTACCCAAGCGACTCGAACCCAGATGCCTTATGTAATCTAGCCACCTAGTTCTAGGCCGACTTCTTGGTCTCTTATGTGACCACTGACTTGAAAAATAGCAAGTATCTATGAAGACAGTTCCGGCATCCCTACATGTGGCCATCCCGAAGGAACTGAGTCCTCTCAATGCGAAGAAGTAGCGGTTCAACACCTAAAGACTGCCTTATAGTGATGTTGAACACTCTAACCAACCTCCCAGGATCTCATTTCGGCACTC
>JAHWFO010046747.1:0-18071 GCA_023313115.1 Rhysida immarginata | reverse complement strand
TTTTTTAATTCCAAAACGGTACTTACTTAAAAAACATGCCTCGTATATCTCATGACCAACAATACAAATAAAAGTTTGTGCAACAATAGGTATCAACAATGGTGTCAACATGCAATGCACCAACACCATGCAAGGATCAACAATATATGTCTCATGACCAACAATGCAAGGCAAAGTTTGTTCAATGCATAGAATTCCTGTTATTCAGGCTTTTCTTAGAAAAGAGAATTTTTAGTACTTAACAATTTCTTGAAAATCTTAAAAAATGATCAGTAACTGGAGATAATGAGTTAGCAGACTATTGAGAAGGAGTGAAAGACGATAGAGGAAGCACTCCTTTAGCTCCGTGCTGTATTGAGCAAATGGTAAGCAAGTAAATAGAAGAATCGGCGACCGCTAAACTACAAAAGTGCTGAATGGCCAATTTTTGCTTCAAGACATCGAAAGAAGAAAGGAAATTGCAACAACATTAAGTGGACATATAAAGTAAGATTACGTGAGTAAAAAATTATTTAGACTAGAAGGCATCCTTAGAGAGCGTTTAAAAATTTTTTTTACGGTAAATCAAGTCCCTAGAATGGATTTTTTTCAGTGAAGAGGTAGATTCCTGTCTTTCGGATTTTTCTTAGAATGTATAGTCCCTTCGCTCTATATTATTTAACCAATTTGGAGGTTTAATTTAGCTTTTTGAGGTTGTTCTGTTACATACAAGCGTAATTATCCCGGGCAACGCCGGATCCTCTGCTAGTTCTATATATATAAAAAAGGATGTTTGTTTGCTTGTTTGTGGGTTTGTTTGTAGGTTTGTTTGTGGGTTTCTTTGTGGGTTTCTTTGTTTGGTTTTTATACAAATCTACAGTCTTACTACGATCTTGATAAAATTTCGCATACATAACCTTCAAAGCATGAGGAAGATCACTGTCTATCTCAGATTTCGAAAAAATAATAATTATTGATAAAAAATCTTTATTCATGGTTATGGAAGAGCATATTAATTAGAAATATCTCATGACCAACAATGCAAGGCAAAGTTTGTGCAATATAGATGCAAAGTTTCAAAAATGATCAGTTACTGGAGATAATGGAGAGTTAGCAGACTATTGGGAAAGAGTGGGACAGACGACAGAGGAAGCTCTGCTTTAGCTCTTTGCTGTATTGAGCAAATGGTAAGCAAGTAAATAAAAGAATCGCGACTGCTAGAGTACACAAAGTGATGAATGGCCAAGTTTTTCCTAAGACATCGAGAGAAGAGTGAAATTGCAATAACATCAAGTGTACATCTGAAGTAAGATTACGTGAGTAATAAATTATTTACACCAGCAGTGGCATTCTTGGAGAGGTCCATCCATTGTGAGCCTTTAAAAAAATTTTTTTTAAATCTTCATTAAGAATTTTTACTGTATTAATTCTATGCGTTTTCATGTGTTTATTTTTAAGATATTGCAAAATTTAATAAAAAAAAGTCCGAGCCACGCAAGGGTTATCAGCTAACTTATTTGGAAGCACAGGTGTTATAATTGGGAGTCATAATTTAATTTTTTGAGATTGTTCTCTTTAACGCCGGGTAACTCTGCTAGTCAAATAATAAAAGTATTTCAATTTACTAATATAACATACGAGATATATATAACTCGTACTATTCAGTTTTTGTATGTCATAAATTTGAAATATAAACCGATTTCTAGATTATATTTATTATTCATCGGAAAAAGTATGAGAACTGTAATTTTAAGAACTCTAGCTGCTCGAGTTAATGAAAATCAAGCTCGCCTCGTTTTTCCGATAATCTATCTGCTATCGATTGATGTTTCTACGCTCTTTTCTGAGATTCATTTTATAATATTTTTTCTTACCGTGCTCAATTGCAGGTGGATGGGACGCCGGCGAGCAACGTGAGCGGATTGAGGCGAGCGATGCCCGGCGGGAAGCTCGAGTTTCTGCCGTTCCGAGCGGAGGACTATCGGCAGGATATCCACGCCGTGCATTACCGTTGCCTCTCCACCAACACAGTCGGCTCCATCGTTAGCAGAGAAGTCCAAGTGAAAGCAAGTGCGATCTAGTTTCGAGAAATTACTCCTCTCTCAATCCCTTTCCATTACTTAATCTATTATTGCTCCGGAGGAAAAAAATTACCTCAAGTATCTTCTTCTCTTAGTCCCAGACAGATTGAGAAACTTGAATTTTAATATTCTTTTCACTGCTCGTATATCATGCTCGTTTTTATTTTTTGGAGGATGGTTTCCTAAGGACAAAATAAAATGAAAATGTTCCTGGAAGTTTTTAATAGACAGCATATTTTTCTAGAAAAATTATTTGAAAATAAGATGACGTCAAGTGTTGTTCGCAGCACATGGGCTAAACACTGGGCTTCAATGCTAGCTATCTCCTGGAAAACTGGACAGCTTGAGACAGGGAGTACATAGCCCGTTCATCACATTTTAAAGTCATTTTTCTCGAAACGTGTGCCGTATATTAAAAACGTCCAATACACGCATAATGGAGGCTTTTAAAAGTTTAACTAGATTATTTAAAGTGCTGTAGTCGAAATGTAACGGATTTTTAAAATACAGGTACTATAAATGATTCATACCATTTCTAAACACTGTATTTACCAAACATAAGGTGTTCGTAATTAAAATGACAGTACTCACTGTAGCTCAATCTCACAACCAGAATAGCACCAAATTTGATAGGAAAATTAATAACAATAAAGTAAGAAGGAATCTGCAAAAAAATATTGTAGTTTCAAACATCGCCGATCATGGAAGAGGGATCAGAGGGAAACTTGGATGTAGGGAAGTTTCCCCATTCCCTGTTCTTTATGTTTTCAAAGTTCTGTATCCTGATGTAAGTTATTATCTCTACTTTGTTCCACAAGTGTTAATTGTTAATCCCCCTCCCTCCTGATCTCCAAGTTTCCCTATGATCCCTCTTCCATGATTTCACCAGAGTTCAGTTCCTTATCCATTGTTTTGAATTCCTCACTTTTAGCGTCTAATGGATTAAGTATAACATTCTTACCGTTTTGCTTAATTACGGCAGATTTATTTAGATACAGCCTAGTATTTTTTTTCAGTTTGTAGAAATTTATTCCCATTGGTTGATTAATAACAAATATAGGCTAGCCCATTGGCTCCCTTTTTTATTACCCTCAACCCTCTCTCTCCCAAAGTGTTCTCCAAGTTTTACACTACTTTGCAATAAAATTGCCCTATCCACAAGGAGTTACCCGAATGAGCCAAAAATAGGTATACAGCAAGAGATACATCTGAACACACCTTTATCACGTTATGGAGCCTAGACGTGCACTCGTTTGTACAGGGTGTCCCAACGGTAGGCTAGCGGCGATGCATTGTTCCAGCCGCAGATGTAGGTGATCATACAGATGGCGCATATCACCTGGTGAACCTGCTGTGTCAGTTCATAGAGATTCCGGGGTGATCGTAAACGACGTCCAACCATATCGCACACGTGCTCAATTGACGATATGTCTGGGGACCTCGCCGGCCATGGAAGGCAGTTGACATCATGCAGAGATGCCATGCTCATGTTTGCCGTGCGTCAGAAAGAGCAGTAATAAGGGCTGCAGAATCTCTGTACCATCCCGTACTGCTCTCAGGGTGCCTTGGATGGTGACTAAAGGCGTTTAGACCACGATGGCGATACCGGATGCATTGTTCATTGGCACGTTCCAATGGTCTGCGCCACGCCCCTTCGCGTCTGTCGTCGGTGTCCAAACAAAAGCGGGATTCGTCGCTGAAGACCACCGGGCGCCATTCCATTCGCCAGCCCACTCGTTCACGACACCATTGCAGTCGTATCGCGCGGTGCTCAGGTATCAAAGAAAGACACAACAGTGGACTCCTGGCAGACATTGTCGCGGCGTGTAACCGGCGTGCTATTGTCGCTATTGACACTGGAGCAGTACCGGCAATAGTGATGTTGTGGTGCAGTTGCCGCAGGGTGATGGTTCTGTCCGCTAGCGCTGTTCGCAGTATCCGCCTATCGGTACGAGCTGACGTGCTTCTCCGGGCGCCAAGAGCCTGCTCTTCGGGCAGGTGTGCCTTTCTCTCGCCATTGCCTCCAACATCGGCCTACCGTCGGTGCGTCCCGCGACACATGGATAGCAATCCGTCTGGTTGACCATTCAGCCTCGGAGCGGCCAATAATCCGACCTCGGTCAAAGTCCGTTAATTGCGTGTACGGTTGTCGTTGTCGTCGTCGCGGCATTGAGACCGTTATGCGGATTACAGTGCTATACGTTCACGAGGCAGTTGCTTCCTCCCTACTGCATGGAACGTCTCGCACAGGTATCAACTGATGAGGCTATACAGGGCTCGGACACCCTGTATCAACCTAAATGATAGTCCCCGTGAGCATGCATCTAATCGTTTACTAATCCGAGGTATACGACCCCCTCCTCCTCACTAAATATGGATAAAGTCGGATAACTCCTTGTTGGTGGGTCTTAATAATTTCATTTTAATGACAAACACTCTGTATTATTAAACAGGTGGTGGTTTTACAGCATAACAGAAGGACATCAGGAGTTCTAACTGGTTTCGCCATTTATTTCCGGCTTTTTGTCAAGGATATATATAGCAAGAGGCATGCAAGCCTTTATATACAGAACAGTGGTAAAAATTATGCAAATACATGAACCAATAGGATACAAAAGAATTAAAGAGGAAATAAATAGGATAGATAGAATAAACACAGATATTTGAATTATAATGGCCAATAGAATAAAAAGAGTGTAAACCAGTGGCGGCTCGTCCATAGGCACTGCGGCACTGCAGCACCCACAGTTTCACTTTCAATATCGATAAAATTCAATATAATGTGTCTTTTTTTTCTTTAATACTATTCTTATACATGTATATTACATGATCCTTAAACTTAATGTCACTAGCTATTGAAAAAATTACAGTTTGTGAAAAAATTACAGATATTCTAGCTACGAGCCGCCACTGATGTAAACCCTAATTTTATAAATTATACAAAAAGAAAACATACAAAGAGATAGTGCGCGTTTACGCGGACCGAAAAGAGAACTTATCCGGTTGTCTGAGGACAAGAGGAAAATAAAATAAACATGCAAGAAATAACAAAATGCAAAAGAAAACATAAACCATAATAAAGAAACCGAGAAAAAGGAATCATAATAGATCAGATAAAGAGTTAAGTATTGCATACACAGTATTGCACTGTTCTGTATATAAAGGCCTGCATGCCTCTTGCTGTATATATCCTTGACAAAGCTGGGAATAAATGGCGAAACTAGTTGGAACTCCTGATGTCCCTCTGTTATACTGTAAGGCCACCACCTGTTTAATCAATAAGAACAGTATTATGATCCACCCTTCCATGTATTATACATACAAATACACTGACTACTCAATTGAAACTGGACACTTTCGATTTTAGACGCTTTGTCGAATATCTAGAAAAATACTTGACGATGTATCCTGAAATTTCAGGGGTGTAAAGAGCATGTTACACTTAATATATTCAGCGAATGTTTAGTCCCGAAGGGGACTAGCATTAAATTGAACCAAAAAAATAATGTTTCGGGTCACCCTGTAAAAAAAATGCTTGAAATGCGTTGTAACTGTAGCATATGCTTATGAGGTTTTTCTTACTTATCTGTGTTCATTTGTATGAGAATAGCACGCATATTCATGGAGATATAAAGGTTTCTTTAAAAAATATGTTTTCATAAGTTTTTAGTTATAACATGCAGGGATTTCAACCCAATGCAATGCCATTTTCAGGAAACTTGACCAATTGCAATAGAGACTAAATATAAAAATTAAATTTGAATATAAAAAAATTAAATAATTGATGAAATAGGAGCATATTTACTAAATAATGCTTAGCTGCGCATGCGCAACGTTACCAAAATGTCTTATACATAATTTATTACGCAAATGTATAAAGCCCAAACAAATATCATGAAATTTCAGAAAGATAACGTCGATAAAATGAGTTGAATTTCAGTTCCTCTTAAAAATAAACAAAACGATAAGGGGTTTTCTCCAAATTTTTATTTTGGACCGGACACCAGTACCAACTCCTCAAGCCAGCATATTGACTATCATCAGCGTAAGGAGAAGTTGATACTGGTGTCCGGTCCAAACATAAAAATTTGGAAAAAAACGAAGTCGTTGATGATATCTTTCTGAATTTTTTTTATACATTTGGCTAATAAATTATGCATTTTGGTAATGCTTGCGCATGCGTAGTTAAATATTATTTAGTAAAAAATGCTCATATTTCATCAAATATTTAATATTTTTATATTCTGCTTGTAGGGTTGTCTCTACTGTGATTTGTCAAGTTCCTGGAAATGGCATTGCATTGGGTTGGAAATCCTTCATGTTATAAACTAAGAACTTAAGAAAATATTTCGATTGAAAAAAAAAGCCCCTTCATATCTCCTCATACAAATGAACACAGCTCTCGTAAGTAAAGGAAACCTCTTAATCATATACTACAGCTACAACGCATAAAGAGCATTTATTTTTTACAGCATGATCCCAAACGTTATATTTTGCGTTTAATTTGTTAATATCCCCTATCTGCCTTCGGTACAGAACCTTCGTTGAAATATATGAGGTGTAATTTAGACCCCTAAATTTCAGGATAATTCGTCAAGTACTTTTCTAGATATTCGACAAAACGTCTAAAAGCGAAAGTGCCCACTTTCAATTGAGCAGTCAGTGTAGTTTTTTCAAAAACCATGCAGGAATTGGGAAATGTGAATATTCCAGTAAGGTATGAGTAAAGTGGTTTATCTTTTACGGTTTGTACCGAACATGGCCGCCATCTTGAATCGGCCACCTTGAAACTAAGTCAATTTTTTTTAAATGGAAAGGGGGTCGTGTGATATATCAAATAACATCAGCATTTTCTGACAATTTCATTCCTGTAAACCGGCACCAAGAAAGACCTCCTATTTCACACAACACTGTCAGGTGCTTAATTAAGAAATTCCGAGAAACTGGGACTGTGCTCGGAATTAACAAGGCACGGAATGGCCGTCCAATAAGTGCTACTGACGAGACAACCTAAACAATGGTTTTGGCGTCCTTCGTTTGTCAGCAGAATGTGGAATCAGCCAATCATCGATTGTACTAATCCTTCATGCTCATCAATAGCATCCATTCAAGTCTCAGATACCACAGCAGCTAGCAGAGGATGACCCAGATGATGCAGTTTTGCACGTGGGCCCTAGAGCAACATGGACAAGATCCCTCTTTTCCACAAGGTATCTTGTTCAGTGGTTAGATGTTCAATTTTGGTCATTGGATTGGCCGACTTGGTGGTGTCGAATGGCCACCCAGATCACCTGATCTCACACCACTTCACTTTTATCTGTCGGGTCATTTAAAGCAACGCGCATATGAAGAGAAAATCAGAAACAGGCACCATCTCCAGCAACCCATTGAAGAAGCGTGTGCCAGCATTTCTACGGAAATCCTTCTGCGAGTACATGACGATTGGATTCAGCGCCTTCAAATGTGCCTTGACCAAGAGGAACACCATGTTGAACACATTAAATGACTATTCTTTATGGAGAACAGTCCAACCTGCAATTTTAAACAAAATGTGTTGTAACTTTTGAACCATAACTGCTACTTCAAATCTGTTTACAGGAATGAAATTGTTAGAAAATGCTGATGCTATTTGGTATATCACACGACCCCCTTTCCATTTAAAAAAACTGACTTAGATTCAAGATGGCCGATTTCAAGATGGCGGCCATGTTCGGTACATACCGTAAAAAATTTCCCATACCTTACTGGAATATTCAAATTTCCAATTCCTGCAAGGTTTTCGAAAAAACAGGGCGTACCGCGACTTTAGACTCACCCTGTACATACAGATATAGCTGATATACGAAAAGAACCCACGAGACAACCCAGGTTCTTTTCTTGTATCAATTATATTTGTATCAATTATATTTGTATACTAGCAAAGGTACCCGGCGTTGCCCGGGATAATTATACACTTGTAGGTAAACAGAACAACCTCAAAAAGCTAGATTAAACCTTCAAATTGATTAAATAATAACTCAATCACTACAATATAGAGCGAAGGGACTATCCATTCCCAGAAAAGACAGGAATTTTACCTCTTCACTGAAAAAATCCATTCTAGATGATATACCGGGACTTGATTTACCCAAAAAATTACTTTTAAAGGCTCACGATGGATGGACCTTTCCAAGGATGCCTTCTAGTCTAAATAATTTTTTACTCACGTAATCTAACTTTAGATGTACACTTGATGTTGTTGCAATTTCCTTTCTTCTTTCGATGTCTTGAAGCAAAAATTGGCCATTCATCACTTTGTGTAGTCGAGCGGTCGCCAATTCTTCTATTTACTTGCTTACCATTTGCTCAATACAGCACGGAGCTAAAGGAGTGCTTCCTCTATCGTCTTTCACTCTTTCTCAATAGTCTGCTAACTCATTATCTCCAGTTACTGATCATTTTTAAAGATTTTCAAGAAATTGTTAAGTACTAAGAATTCTCATTTATTTCTAAGAAAAGCCTGAATAACAGGAATTCTATGCATTGTATTGTTGGTCATGCATAGAATTGTACAAACTTTGTACAAACTTTGCATTGCATTGTTGATCATGAGACATATATTGTTGATCCTTGCATAGTGTTGGTGCATTACGTGTTGATACTATTGTTCATACCTATTGTTGCACAAACTTTGCTCTGTATTGTTGGTCATGAGATATTCCTCATTAATATGCCCTGCCATAACCATAAATATCGATTTTTTATAACTAATTATTATTTTTTCGAAATCTGAGGTAGACCTTCCTCATGCTTTGAAGGTCATGTATGCGAAATTTTATCAAGATCGGAATAAAACTGTAGATTTGTATAAAAAACAAACAAACAGACCCACAAACAAACATGTAATGTATTGGAAAAAATAGTTTGGAATCGAATGAATCATTTATAGTAGCTCAGTATATAAATGAAACTTTGAAATGACAAACATTTGCGTTCTCATAAATAATCATGAGAGATTTGCAAATATTAACGGAATGCATAAACAGATAATAAAAAGCATGATATATCAATAAAATGGTATTTAAGTAGATATCATGGCAAAGAGAATTTTTAAACTTTATTTCTATTTCTCTATCGCGCTTGTCCTACGGGAATCACCACTCAACGAGAATAATATTTTGCAGTGAATTTAATTAAAATTTCAAAGTTTTTCCTGGTATTTTCAATAGCTTATTTCATTATTCATAGTTGCTTGCCTCCAAATGTGAACCATCTCGTTTTAAGATCAATAACAACAAAATCTCATTAGACCTCAGCCATTAAGCATTTTTGAAACGAATGAAAACTATGGCTGTTCAAATGGAAAAGAAGAATTAAATGCAACGCGATCGCAAGTTAATCTTTCCCAAGAGAGTTTAAAGGCCATAAATAAATATTCAGTGAAGGGAAAGGGTTCAAAAGGTGCAAATGAGGCAAATAGTTCCAAATGACGTCTGATACGGAAACGATCCCCTAACGTACGCGAAACTATCAAACAAACATTCCTCGAATTTTCCAATTTAGGTCTTGTAACCTTTGGAACGATGCCTGCGAAATGAATTATTTGCTCGGAGGTCGCAGGTATTAAAACTGAGTTTTCTGATAAACATGACTTCTGCACGCATAGAAAAGGCAGAGCTCAAATACCATTCGAGTACTTAGAAATTTGTCGGCATTTGACTAATTATTATATGACATTTGAAACAATGGTATATTGGAAGAATCGATGAATGTGTATGAACCCATTATCATGAACCTGTCAAAACTCTGAAACTTACCTATGTCGAGATACTCGATATTCATTGGTCAGTAGTGGCCAATTTTTTTGTGTCGTTTGTTTTGCGTCTCTATGTTTCTCATATTGCACTGGATGAAACCCTAGATATACTAGAAGTTCTAAACTATAATGACTTGCCATTAGCCAATGTTCGAGACCTGTTTTTAAAAATTTATCGCAGTTTACAAATTTTAAGGATATGTTCCATGGTCTAAAAAAGAAGCAGAAAATGTCATACCAACATGGGGCCGAAAATGCTTCTTTCTAGACTTAAAAGGGTTTGAAGGTGTCCTGCAGTAGACGAAATTAATGTTAAAGCGCGTAGGGGTTGCAAACTGTGTGATTTACATTAACATGACCACCTCTCCTCGAACATGTTGGAACGTCCCATGGTATGCAGATGAAAATCATTGCATATCATTAAAAGCTGACAACAAAAAAAAACTGATAAAATTTTATTCGTTTGTTGATCAAGCATCAACTTTTAACCAAACCGATTTTCGTTATTTCTTTTTTATATATTTTTCGGCTTTTAGACACCAAAGAAAAGAAATGGCACGAATTGCAGCTTTTTCGCCAGTTGTATCAAACGTCTCTCTGAAATACCTTGTTCCACCAGCCACATCCTTCCCATAGGAAAGATTGTTTTCCAAAGCCAGAGCAACAATCACAAAGAAAAGAAACAGTTTGGGTCCCAAATGTGTTGAAAAACTACTTTTAATGTTTTCCGTGGGTTACGAAAAATTACTGAAAGCTTAAAATTTATAATAAGGGAATACAGTGTCAATTAAGTATACAGGTATTGGACATTGAAACTGAAACACCTTCGCAAATAGCACTGGATACCCCCAGGGCTGAATAGAACTTTCTGCTAGGTAATTAATCGTATGCATATCAATGAATTACGTGTCGGAGTTCTTGGTAGTCACTCCAGTAGAAAAGTTCGATAGTAAGCTTCAAATTGTCTGTGCAGAGCGCTATAAAGGGAGACATATCCGACTTCAAAAGAGGGCAGATTGTTGGCGCGCGTCTAGCAGGTGCATCTGTGTCCAAAACTGCCACACTTTGTGATGTCTCACGTGCTACAGTATCCAGGGTGATATGTGCATATGAACAGGAAGGACGAACCACGTCCAGGAGGAGCAACTGCAGGAGAAAACGGAAGTTGTCGGAAAGAGACGTCAGGACATTGACCAGGATTGTTGCACAAAAGCGGAAAACCAGCGCAGCAGAAATCACCGCAGAAATGAATACACACCTCCAGGAACCTGTATGCACGAAGACAATCCGTCGTTACCTGCATAAATCCAACATCCATGGCAGGGTTGCTATACCGAAGCCTTTCATCAGTAGTACAAATGCCTCCAAACGGGTTCAGTGGTACCGGACGCATAAAACCTGGACGTTGGATGACCTCAAACGCGTCATATTCTCGGATGAGTCCAGCTACACTGTCTTCCAAACAACAGGGAGGGTATTCGTCTGGAGGAGCCCCTCTGATGCCTACAACCCAGACTGCTTGGCAGCCACAGTCAAGCACGGAGGTGGATCAGTAATGGGTGGATCAGTAATGGTTTGGGGTGCAAACTGTGCAGGACCTCTACCGATCCTTCCCAAGACGTGTTGCTGCTGTGCTGGCTGCCCACGTTGCCCCAACACCTTATTAAATAAAGATTTTGGATTTCTACCAGGTGTTTCAGTTTGAATGTCCAATACCTGTATGTGCTTATACAATATTTTTTAATAAATTAAAATAAATATTCTATGTACCCTAAGAAAGGTTTACTTGCTAAAAAAATTCAGCCCATTCACATAAATTGCTTTGTAATACTTAAAAGTTACTCCAAATTACTATTTTCATTGGTGTTTCATTATGCCAAATAACTTTGGGGCAATGATAACTCATTATAACGAATATCTTGTACCAGGCTTTGCAAAAGTTCTGTTACACTCTTTAAAGCCCCCAAAAAATGGACTGCTCATGATTTGGATAATTCCATTTCCACAAAAGAATCAAATAATATATTGGAAATTACGTGTTAATCTCTGAGTGATCCTAATGTCCACGACAAAAGCGATGGAAACGAAACGAGTAGAGATCGCTGCTCTCCTGCGCGCGGGCCACACGAAGTCCGAGACTGCCAAGCTCCTCAAAGTCAGCCGGATGACCATCCACAGAGTTGCGGACAGGCTCAAGAATGGGAGACACCTTAAAGATCAACCTCGTTCAGGTAGACCTCAAGTCGTCAACCGTTTGGCTGTGAGAAAAGCCTTCGAACAAGACCCGACGCTCAAAATGACTGCGCTCGCAAAGAAAAAGAAAATTTCGGTGTCCACAGTGTCCAGAGCGGTCAAAGAAGAAGGTGGAAAGAGCGTGAGGCCTCTGCTGACGGATCGGATACGGGAACAACGTCGGGAGCGCTGTCGCCGTCTTCTCAACGACTTGAAGAGTCATGGCGAGCGAATTGTCATTTTCTCTGACGAAAAGACCTTCACGGTCGATCCTGTCATCAACAAGCAAAACAGACTGCGTGGTAAGCTTCGGCCAGGACATCTCCAAGGTCCGCTACGTGTCCACAACCAAGCACCCGGCCTCTGTGATGATGCTCGGAATCGTGGCGTCGAATGGCGAGAAAATGCCACCCGTGTGGTTCCCAAGTGAAGAAATGATACCGGCTAACGGCGGCTGATTACAAGGACATCCTGACCACAAAAGTCCTTCCCTGGATGAAGAAATGCGGACTACATCTTTCAACAGGACGGTGCCCCTGCCCACACGGCCAACACTGTGCAAAACTGGTTGGGGTCCAACATGACCTTCTGGTCGAAGGGCTTTTGGCCTCCGTAGTCGCCAGACCTCAATCCACTTGACTACAGCGTGTGGGCGCATGTCGAGGGGAAGGCCTGAAAGGTCCGTCACAGCAACGTCGACGAGCTGAAAACATCTGTCAACAGTGTGTGGACCAGAATGAGGAGGGACTACATTCGCAAAGTTTGCAAGGCTTTTCGGCCTCGTCTGGAGCGGGTTCTTGATGCAGATGGTGGCTACATTGATTAAATGACTAATTACAATGTTATTCTACATGATGGCACAATAAAAACATGTCTAACTGCATCGTGAACATCGTCGTGTCCATTTCTTTGAGGGTCGTCACGAGTGTAACAGAACTTTTGATATTCGATTACCATAAGTTCGATTATCAAAAAATGATAATCGCCCAGCACTTTTTTCGTTTTTTGACAACCAACCCGTGCATTGCGCATGCGCAAGTGGCGCCACCTGTCGACACGTGAAAAGACTAATAGAATATCCATATCTTTAATCGGCCATTTCATTTGCTCCAGGACTCTTATCTATCGCTAATTCAAAAAGTAATCTATTTACTAATCTTTTCATTTTCTTGCAGTTCTCCTACAAACATATGATGTTCATGTATACGACACTTACGTCATTTCGGGTAATACGGGAGTTCTTAAATGTCACATTCCTTCCGTTCTTAACGACTACGTCAAAGTCGTTTCGTGGACCCGAGATGAAACTTACGTGATATCTTCTAACCATTATAAAGGTATATTAAAATTAGGTTAGGTGGTATAAAAAATTTTCAGAAATTAATGACATTTTATTTTCTAAAGAACCAGATGCTAAATACATCATCATGCCGAATGGGGATCTACATATTCGAAATGCTGCAAAAAGCGATGCTACTTCCAGATTCAGGTGTCAAACGAATAACCGACTAACGGGACAACGCCGGCCCAGTATTACCACAGGGCGACTCTTTGTTACAGGTAAGTGAGTTTTTATATTTTTAAAGAGTTATATTTAGGAATAGATTGATGTGTTGCTTTTTCTTTAATATTCAGATCCTAAAGGGACCGTTCCTCCTCGGATAACAGATACAGTATCGAACATCCACATAAGACAGGGCGAGATTCTTATGATACCGTGCGTTGCTCATGGAAACCCTGCGCCTACATTCAAGTAAGATTTCGTTTGAAGGGGTTTTATTCTCTTGTTTGCATGTTCTCGAGAACAGTCCAGGGCAAGAACTCCAGCAGAAAGATTTCCCTCAGTTAGGATTTTCTTCCTATCCGATCGTTTTTTCACTTTAGGTCCTCTGACAGCACACAGATCTATTTATGCAAGCTACAATTTGTCTCTGGTATATCTCAGAACCCTATCGCATTTTTAGGGATATCTTCTTCCTTCATTTCAGTTCGGTTTCTCGTGGCTTTGTAAAAACACAACATTACACTATCTGGCCATTCATCATTGAATATTGGGATCGTCCGTAAACATCATACACCTATAAAAATACACTCATAGCAAGCTACTGTAATCAATATGAAGAGAGGACATGAACATAGTGCGGAGGAAAGAGGGATGATCATTGGAGCCAATAAATTTGGGCATCCGGTCCGTGAGATTTCCAATAAACTTCAGATACCCCGATCGACAGTGAGTGACATTATTTTGAAGTGGAAGCGAGAGGGGAATTTTAACATGCCAACCCAGATCCAGTAAACCGACGAAATTGACAGATCGCAACCGTCGATGCTTGAAACGTGTGGCGATGTCAAACCGGAAGGCTTTGTTAAAAACGGTGGCTCAGTGATGAAAGTGATCGTGGACAAGCAGCAGTTCACAACCCATCGGTTACAATTGGTGCAAAGAACGCCGTCACTGGACTCCAGAACAATGGAAAACCATCCTATGGAGTGCTGAATCCCACTATCAGTTGCGGCGGTCCAATGATGAACGTGTGGGTTTAGCGAATGCCCGCGAACGATATTTACAAATTCGTACCCACGGTGAAATTCGGAGGAGGTGACATCATGGTTAGGTTGGTTAAATCCGACATTGGGCCATACCAGTTTCAGCACGACAATGCTTCTGTCATACAGGCATTAGTAACACCTGGTTTGAGGACATGGGTGTGGGAAAACTTGACAGGCCATCCCAAAGTCCAGACCTCAACCCACTGAACACCGTTGGGACGAATTGGAGCCCCGGTTGAGAGCCAGACCATGCAGCCCAAAAAACACCACTGAGTTGTTTGCCAATTTGAAGGATGAAAGGAGCAAGATTCCCGTCGACACGTATCGAAATTGGTTGAAAGTCTTCCTCGAAGGGTTGCGGATGTCATTGCGACGAAAGGTGTTAGTGAACATTTGAGAGTTGACTACATTTGCCTATTTAGTTTGTAAAGTAATTTTATCCGTTTTCATTACAAAGCTTTGTCCAAAATATAAACGAGTTGACAGATGAGTGCAATAGAACAACGCCACGTATTAACTGTCTTTCGTCTTTAAAGAGTACTTTGCATTCAATTTACTGAAAGAATAATTTAAACAGAGGTCCAGAATATTCTAAAGCAATGATGATCACAACATTAAATTTATATCTGAATTTAAAAATACATTAATGAATTTCATCAAAGCCATTTCCTACAGTATCTATTATTTAAGATACTACAGGGTGAGTCAAAATTCACTGGATATCGCTCTATTTCGGAAATGGTGTGTGACTAAGCTAGCAGGTAATAGAACAGGTTCGTTTGAACTCCATCTTTCGTTATGCGGCATATCAAATAACAGAAGGTTTTTTACTTTCTTATTGTAATCACGAAAAATTTCGACCTCCAGATTTTCACTGATCTTCATTTTTTAGTGTCCCTAGATTATGAAAAAGTGATTTCTGGAAAATGTCTGTGTGTCTGCGTGGGTGTGTCCACGATAGCGTCCAAACAGCTAAAGCTATCGAGACCAAACTTTAAACTTAAGATTAAAATCTTTCTCGGGAGGTCCGATTAGTTTTCCAGTGGAATTGGTGAACCGAAAGTATCAGTTTACTCCAGCGCCAAAATATAAATTTTGAAATATCTCGTTAACCATTGCGTTTATGAAAATTTTGAAAGGATTGAAAAGTGTTACAATTTCAATTTTAAACAACTTTTGTTAAGAAAATTTTTCAAAATTCCAAACGGAAGTGCCAGTTTTACTCTTCTGAAATTCCAGTTTTTGGCTAATTCAGGCGAAATAAGACGGTATAGGAAAATTTGTAAAGTATACAAAAGTGCCTAGAAGCTAATTTTAAACAACTTTTGTTAACAAAATTTTTCAAAATTCCAATCGGAAGTACCAGTTCTACTCTTGACAAAATCTTATTTTTTGCTGATATAGGCGAAAGATGGTATAGGAAAATCTGGAATCTATACCAAAGTGTTTAGAGGCTAATTTGAAGTAACTTTTATTCACAAACTTTTTCAAAATTTCTATCGGAAGTAGCTATTTTAGACAGCTGTTTTATTTTTTTCTGTATTTGGACCAGGACATTTATGTATAAGAAAGTCGGGTGGTGACCACACCTCATTTTTTATCGAGAATTCATTCCTGCTGTGGTTCACAAGTTATTAACAGTAACATTGACACTTTCCAAACAAGTACACACAGCGAAAACTGGGTTGCAGCAGCTAAAGGATGTGTTCAATGTGTCCTTCTATCCATTCATTATGCAAGCGCACAAGAAAATCGAAGGTAATGTTGTCACAGGCCTGTCAGTTGCATTGCTGAATTTGGCGTTTACTTTGTATTTTCACAGAATACACAAGTTGTTTCAAGTGGCCCCATGATAAAAATTTCGGTGTGAGGTCTGGGAAATGTGGATCCAATGACTCTTAATTGCCCATCCAGCGATTGCTGAACATTACGTCCGTAGTTTGGTGGTTCACCATCCTGCTGGAAAAGAAAAGCTGCCATCTTCAGTCAACAGAGACGAGAACACAGTGTTCTGTGACATTTTCAGGTACTCATTGGAATTAGGGGACCGTGTATAAAAATGGTGCAGTTAAATGTTTGCCACATATCCCATACAACGCAATAACTTTCACATCACCAACGACTTTGGATGGATCTGTCCAATGAAGTTCCGTATCGCTCCAGTATATCCTGTTCTGACGGGTCACCACGCCTTGGACATAAAAATTTCCCTCATCACTATGCACAATGTTATGTGCAAATGAGGCATCCAGTCGATAGTTGTCCAGAACTCCTCACGTTTGTCCAGATCATCCTCGGATAGGTTTTGCTGCACCTGAACTTTGAATGGATGCCATTTGTTGGTATGCAGAATCCATGCTTGTGCTGAGTTAACCCTTTGCAAATGCTGGCAACACCATTGTTGAGGTTGCCTCATCGGTTGATGGTTTTGGCCGGCCTGTACGAGCTTTATGTTCAACAGTCCTGGTATCTGTGAAATGTGATATCATATATGAGACGGTACTGTCGCGATTGGTTCTCATTCCCGAACATCAAGATAAACACTCCTTCATTAGTCCCCATCTCTAATTACGTGCAACAGACAATGGTACAGTGCCAATGTTTTTGTTAATAATTTGGAAACCACAACAGACAACTGAAATCCGATTGAAGGAATGAACTCCTGAGTGAAAAAAATGGTGTTATTTGATATGTCACGTGACCCACTTGCTATTTAAGAAAATGAACCTTGACCCAAAATGGCGGATCTCAAGATGGCGGTCAGGCTCCAAAACTATCCCAAAAGATAGAGCACCTATCCTATTCCCTGCTAGCATGGTCACATCGTTCATTTTACATAACATTTCCGAAATACAGGGTGGTCCATAAGTTTGTCCCCCCCCTTTTATTTTTTGAACCGAAACAGATATGTCAATTTTGATGAATCCAATGAATAGGAAGTTGTGGGTGGCCTATCCGATGGTGCACTTTTCATCATCCCAAATATGCAAATTAGGACACATTCAAAATTTATCTCAAAAACCGTAAGGGATAGAGAAAAAAACCTAATTGCAAACTTGTTCAGCATAAAAAAACAAACAAAACAAAAAAAAATCATCCAAATCGGACCAACCAATCACCCACAATCACGTGGTGAACTTTTTGTAGCTTACAAACAGTCACACTACATAAGGAAAACAATGTTGATATTTCCACCATGTAAAGCATGCAAATCAAAAAATTAACATAAATTACCATACTCACATTCACTTTCATGCGGAAAAGCAAATAAAAGGCATGTTTCAGCACACAGAAGACAGAACAATTTCAGGATGGCAAGCTACACTGTTCCGAAATAGTCAACATGGTCAACGTGATTGTGGGTGATTGGTTGGTCTGATTTGGATGATTTTTTTTGTTTTGTTTGTTTTTTTATGCTGAACAAGTTTGCAATT
>JAHWFO010046743.1:0-10809 GCA_023313115.1 Rhysida immarginata | reverse complement strand
CTTTTTCCAAATTTAGTTAAAAATTAATTCAAATGTCATTAGGTGTTGAAAAATACGCATTGACACAGTACAAGTTTTATTTTATTTTTTATTTTAATAAAAATAGACTCCATCGATTGCACAGTCAGGAAAATATTCTAGTTCCAAACGTTGGGCTACTACACTCACAGCTGAGCGAGTACAATAATTTTCACTTTGTTTATTATATATTGGGTTATGCGATCCCTCTTCAGGTATTGGGTCAATCATTGTTTCTGCATCCTGAATAGTAACTTGAAATAGCCGACTTAACATTTCACATTGATCTGTTCCATAACCATAAATTGTTTCAAATTCATTTTTCTATTGTCAAATCAATGATGCCAGTAGCGAATAGGGTACGTATCCAGCAAAGATTGATTTTATTCCGGGGTTCGTGTAACCCATTTCTTTTATTCTTAGCCAGTCTACATAAGTTATGTTAATTTCATTTGTTGGTAATAAGAATTTATAGTACTCTGCAACCCGTTTCAGTCTCACATCTAAATCATATATCTCCTATTTCTCCATTAAACAAAGATTATACACACATGATGTTGAAATCGTTCTTACAAGGATTTCTCCACTGCTCAGATAAATTGCATTCAGATCCACAGTGACTCCTATTACTTTAAAATAATAAAACTCCGATTACTCTGTGCGTTCTAACTAATTCTCTATAAGTTTCTAAAAATCTTAAAAATACATACTTTTATCGTTACTTGTTGAAGTCATCTTCGCTAAAAGCTGTTTGCTCATTGCTACTCGCTGTCTTGCACTCTTCTACAAACTAAAGACTAAGATTGCAAATGACTGTCTAACTGGTGACCACGTTCTTGCATTCCATTACCCCCACCACCACCCTCATAATGTTAAAAACAAAAAAACTTTTTGCTCCCAGCTATCCCTTATCCGAGGTCATGTCTACCCCTACCCCCACTTTTAGGTTAATCTAACTTATTATTCGCTTTAAAGACTTATTTTTTAACACATTTTTCAATGTTTAATTATTATTATTTCAAAAATAATCTCTCTGTAATAGCATAGCTATTGATAGCGCAGACATACAACAGCCGTAATCTTGGTTATTTCTAAAAATCGGATTGTGAGAGTCGTCCTCAGCCATCGGTATCACCAGCTTCTCAGCATCATGTACACGCACTTGTAGCAGCTTACTCAACATTTGGCATTGTTCAGTGCTGTAACCGTAGAATTTATTAAAAGCGTTTTTCCAATGGTTAAGCTGTGATGCTAATTGTGAATAAGGTACTGCATTATAATATTGTGGTGAAGTGACATTGCAGTTTATTATCACTTCATCAGCAGTCCTTCCGAAGAAGGGTGCCAACATAAATTAAGAAAGGGAGGGATCGATTTGATATGTGTAAAGAGGTTTATTTACAACAGAAAACATCAGATAAATACAAAATATAATAAAGCAGATACAAATGTGCAGGGAATAACAATTAGCTGCTTGTAGCTAAATCAATTAAGTGACAAATGTATGATCCTGTATTACTTAGCACCAGTCTAAACAGAGAACTCCCAATTAACTATCACATCAAACCTAAGCAAGGGACTAATAGAACCCTGTGTGCATACAGGTTACAAACACGAACCTAAAGTTGTGATCCAAAAGGCCTCAAAGGGGTTGGTTAGCGTAAGGGATACCTGAGCCAACATACCGGCTACCAAACACCCGAACCAAAACGGGACAAATCAACCTCTTTAACTAAACAAACACCCACAGGCAACCAAAACAACAAGTACCCAGCATGCAGACAACAAGAAATACCAAACCTTCCCGAAAACAAGATAATAGTTTAGTTACCCACTGTGCTAAGAATACATTCACATAAAATTGCCTTACAAAACAATTAATAAATATCAACAATTAAAATGGCAGATTGAAACAAGATCAAAATAGTGGCAAGCAGAGATGACACAAACTAGCGCATAACTAAGCCAAAGATTCTCCCCACTAAAACATATAGATAGATAGTCACATCTAAAATAGGGACACAATAACCACACCGTGCAAACTGGTAACCGACATGGAACTTCCGCCATGTAACACAAAGAAAAGAGGGCATGGTCGCTGCAGTGGGAACAAAGCCAACCTACCGGATCCAACACCAGTGTGCTACATAGGACCCGAAATCCAGTCCGCACTAATGGGACTAGCCATCCAAAAGATCGGGTCTACACATCCACTGCCAACGAGCCACAAAACCAAACCCCCGACACAACACCAGTACCAAGAATGCACTGAAACCTAAAAGCCCCAAACAATCCCAAAATAAAAGGTTGCTTAGCTACCCCATGTGCTAGTATTAATATTTACTGAATGCTCCACTATCGATCTATTCAAAAAAAACATACAATCCAACTTCAATATTACATGATTACTACAAAATATTAATAACAGCACTTAATCCAAGTTGGCTAATCCATTCACAACATAACAAACATTTCTCAACTTAACTTAACATCTCAACGTACTTACAACAATACATTCTCATAATTCATTCATAGAATAATCTCCCCATGCTAATACAAAATCCAAAATTCAACTTTCAAATAAACAACTTATACTTCTATCCCTTTTCAACCATAACATTAAAATACAGATAACTCACTAATTCTGCCATACTAATAAACTTGATAATTCTAATTAATTCTCCGACAGGAATACAATAAAGCAAACCCTCACAATCCAAAGTTAACAATTTTACAATCTACAATACTAAATACAATCCAAAGCTATCTAAATAATTCTAAACGTTTTAACACCTCAACAAACAAAGATAACATTCTAAAATTCTAATAACAGCATAAATCTTATTAAATCCATTCCCGCTACAATTCAAATCCATAATCCAAATTTAAAGAACTTATCACAAAATTTCACTTAAGCTTTATACTAAATCCCACTATAAAGAATCAATGATCTAAACTCGACAATAATACAAAATTTTACCACGTGGTTTTCTCTTTCCGTAATAAGAGAAAGTTAGGCCTAACAATCGCTTACAAAGTTACAGGAACCCAGTCCGGGCGGAACACAACTATTCCCGGGATGCAGTCATCTGCTTCGGCATCGTCGTCGTCTTCCTCCTGGTCTTCCATCTCTTACACGTCCTATCTGCTTGGTCTCTGGATCTTGAATGCCCCAAAGGCTGCTGCCGACCCCTTTTTATACACAAGGCAAATCCCGCAGTTAATCATGGGATCGCCCTATGGTGGCAAAGCTGGAAGTACTCACAATACTTCCGGAATTCTGAGTGAGAACACAAAGAAGAAGGCATCGAAGTTCGATCCTCCCAGCATGCATTGCAACAACTAACTATAGCTTACTACAGAAAATGGTTTTAAAACATAATAAATCTGATTAAACAAATTCCAAATCTTTTCTATTATCACTCCATATATTAAGTGCAATATCTCAAATAAAATACGGAGTCCTTTGACAATTATCAATCTAGAATCACATGAAAGGAGCCTTCACGGGCGTTAGGCCTAACGGCCGCATGGCTAACTTCGCTGTCGTAGTGGGGGTTTTGTACCACATGAGAAAAGGGCATCCATAATATCCAAAGCATCCATAGGCTTAAAATTGATCAAAAGGATCTCCAGAAACATTTAAACGACTGACACTTGTCACACAAGATAATTTTAACACCTGAAGGTGGCATGTAGTCCTTTTCTAAGGGAGGACTACTGTAACCCTTTACAAATAAAACAAAATAACAAAACAACAAAGTGACTACGTCACAATATACACGATTATAGTTCATCTTTTTTTTTATTCTTTTCCAATCTTCGGCAGTTATGTTAAGTTCATTTGTTGGTAATTGGAAATTGTAGTCTGCTCTCACCCGTCCACCTCTGTGTTCAACGTAATCTCTTGCATTATTATTTAATAGCTTGTGATTATAAATTGCTACAAACGTAATCTCCTTAACAAGTATTTTTCCACTGGTTAGATAAATGGCTTGTAGATCCACAGCGATTCCTAATACTTAAAAAATATATAATAAACTCTGATTACTCTGTGCGTTCTAACTTATTCTCTATAAATTTCTAAAAATCATTCAAATACATACTTTTCTCATTACATGTTGAAGGCATATTCGGTGACGGCTGTTTGCTCGTGGCTGTTGGCTGTCTCGCACTCATCCACACACTAAAGACAAACAGCTGACTAACTGCTCCCCCCACGCTCACGCATTCCATTAACCCACATCCAAACCCCCTCTTTATGTTTAAAAAAAATAAATGAACTTTTGCTCGCTAATGTCCCTTAGCTGAGGTCATGTCTACCCCCACCCCCACTTTTTTTTTACCACTTAGGTTACTTGCTTCCTTGTTTTATACTTTATAAAAAAATTTTCCATTATGCTTTTTTCTAACTTTTAGACTTTCACATCTTTTCATTGTTTTTAATTTAATGTTGTTTTGTTATCCATTAAGGTTAACTGTATTTTCACAATTTCTTCATGTCTGTTCATAAAGTGCAAAAATAATAATAATAATATTATTATCATTAACCATATACACATATTTTGCATTAAGTTAGTCTTTGACTCTTCAAATGGTTTATCATCCATCGTGACTGTTGAATAGTTTACAAAACTGTTTTGTTTCTTAATTTCAGATGGTAATAATTCTTAATTTCAGCTGGTTAGAATTCTTTTCTAAAATTTTGTTGGTCATTGACACAGTTTAAAATATATGTTTTCACTTCACGTGTTTCAGCGCATCTGAGTCAATTTGATTTGGACTGCTAATGTCATTCCATCGGTTTCAGACTTTTGTTTAAAGTTTTAGAATAATTTCTACCCATTTTCTAAATATTCTTAGTATAAAAGTTCTTATATTAAAAAAAAAATAATGGTTGACTCATTCAACACGTTCACACATGTTTATCACGTTTACCCCCACTCTTGTTACAGCATGACCTACATTTTATAATCTCAACTGGGGGTGGATCTTTTCATTTTTTATAATTTCATATGGGTGGGGTTTTATCATTAATGATGTCTTTCTTGCTCTTATTATTGGCTCGCTTAGAGATTGACATTTTTATGTTGACACGTTATTGGTAAAGACGTTATAATGTTATGTTAATTAACATGTTAATGTATGTTAAAAAATTGTTTAAATACTGGGTTTTTGACTCGCTTAATCACTGATTACCTTTCGGTAATCAATTCATTTTTCCGAGTTTTTCTCCAAGTTTTTCTCCAAGCTTTTCGCTTCTACCAGCATCACCATCAACGTTTTGATCAGTAAGTATATTTTAAATTTTCTCAATTTTTACTATCATTCTACCTTCCAAAGTTTACTTTTCATATTTATTTTTCTCTCTCTTACTCTTTTAGGTTGTTTTCTTTAGTGGCATCCTTTAACTCAATACCAGCTTCATCATCCTCTGCTGCGTCTAACGCTGTAGATTCCAACCCGGGTTTCTACAGAGAGAGACCGCAATCTTCAACACCAGTACACATTTTTTCTTTTTTCTTTTTTTTCCCTCTCTTTATTTTTCTTTTTATAATTCCATTTTTTTTATTTTTATTTAGACCGTGTTAGAGTCACCAGTGACTCAATGCACCAGTACGAAAGTTGAGGCAGGGGATTTCATTAGGGTTGAGCCAGTTAGTAGTTTTGTTGTGCATATTTTTTGTTTAATGGTTGTTTGTTTTGTTTTTTTATTAATTTTCACTTTATATTTTTAGCGCCGCAAACCCCTGCATTATACAGCAGACGACGGGTCCGAGATACCGAGATCACCTACACCACCAAAAAGACGGGATTCGCCATCGCCCCCTCCTTCGTCACCTTCAGATCCTGAGCAGTTGTCGGTGGTTTTCAAACACAATCGTTTTGACACGCCAACGTTTGAGGATCTATTCACAGCGGTTCAAACACCACCAGGAGGAGAGGGGGGTAGCGGTGACGAAGAGTTCGAGGACCCTGAGTATTGTGTAAAACACGAATGGCCCCTGCTGCGAGAGCGTGTTAAACCTGTAAGTATAATTATTTATTTATACTTTTTACCTAAATACTCTAGACTTCCTTTTTTTAATTTCAAGCTCTGATAGGTATTTTCTCTTTCTCTCTCTTTTTCTTCCTTTTCTCTACTTAGCTCCAAAGTGGAAAGAGTATACGTTTTGTGTATACCATCCGCATTAACTTATTGAATAGTAATGTTAATAAATTCGGGCCTTTCACCCGTGGTATAAAGGATCTGACAGATGATGTTATTAAAAAACGCAGTCATAATTTTAAAGTTCTTGATGAATGCTATGCTGCTGCACAAACGAAACTGGATTCTATTTTAACTGAATTAACACGTTTTAAACAAATTCATTCCTATGTTGAAGTTAAAGTTTTTGAAAAAGAGATTGTGTACAGGCAATGTCTTAACTTTCGTCTTCTCACGTATGTTGGTCCTTCAAGGTTTTGGAATCGGCTTTTTTCTTCCTCCTGTTTTCAATTTGAAAAGACAGTTTCTAAACTCAAACGTACTGGTTTTCGGTACCAAACGTCAGAACTTTTTGAACCCGAAGATTTGAATGGCTATGCACTTGCAGTTGAAAAGGTTTTGACAAATTGTGATATAGCAGATAGTCATTTCGTTTCCTGTCAATCCTATCACTTATTTAAGGCTGCAAAGAACGTTCAGGTGACCCTAGGTTCTTTTCATGTTTACGAACGTGATTATTACACTGATAAGCAACTCTTGTTAGAAGAAGAAATTGATGATAATACTATTAAATTTTTTGCTTTAATGCGTATTCATTTCCCGCAGTTCTTTCGTCATAAATATAATTCCGTTTGTAATGTTTAATTTCCTATACACTATTCTTTTCATCTCTTACATTCTAGTTCAGTGAATTGGCAAGTTACAACGCTGTAACAAAATTCAACCTGGTTTTATTAAAAAAAAATTCCACAGGGGAATATTTCATTTCTTTATCAAGGAAGAAGAAAACGAACACAACTTTTTGTTTCAAGTCCAAGCAGTTCAAGGAAATCATAGACAGATTGGAGGAAATTTATAAAATTGCAATAAACGAGGCACGCTTAATCCCTAGTACATCAATCTGTCCGATTAGATCGATAGATTTTCAAGTTAACAATAACGAAGTTATTACAATTAACTGCATTTACAATAAAGGGGTGATTCGTTTTTTTATATACAAAAATCGGACGTCGCATAATGAGAGGGCACTTTCATTATCGCGTGCAGAGGTCTATTTAATCCTTTATTTCTTTCCATCGTTATATCATCGTGTCTAAACTTTACTTTTTTTTCTTCTTTCCTTTCTTTGGTTTAGTCAGTTTTTATTTTACTTTTTTCTTTCATCATCTGTATTATTTTTATCTTTCCACCTTTTAAAATGTCTTCATCCTCTTCTACCTATTCTAACTCTCAGCAATCCAGCCCTCTCAATCTCTGTATTTATGAAGAGATTCTTTCTAGGTCTTCTTCTTCTTCTTCGTCATCTACTTCTACCCAACCTCTTAATCTCTGCGTGCGTGATAAACTACGTTCATCACGAAATGCTTTATACTCTTTGACGCAGACAGAACCTTTAAATTTGTGTATGTCAAGGCAACCTCTCTCAACTGATCGCAACCATTCCCAGAGCTTGATGAGCTCAAATGATGATAAAACACTTGCAATGACGTATTCTACCCCTACTCTGCCTTCTTCTCCTATTCCTTCTACAAAAACAAATCCTAATTCTCCTCAACCGCCCCGCAAAATGCGACGTATGGATAGGAGAATGCTTTCCCTTTCGTTTCAACGTGGAGGAGGTAAATCCTCACTCACGACGTCCCTCCGCTAGCATCATCATCATCACCCTCTTTCAACCCTATTCAGAATCCACTTACTAATCCTACCCTGTCTTCTGCTACCCATTCAGCTACAGATGTAGCTGCTCCTATTGCTTCAACATCATCAGCTTCAACTCGTGGTTCTCTAAATGATCAACCGTTAACAGACTTCGATTCATACTTTACTTTACGAGAATTGGGCACATGTCGTTCTCGCAAACTTAAAGTGGAATCAACCACATACAAGATGAAATTTTCTCGTAGCTTAAATTTCGTGCCTCTTGCAAGCGTTCCCGATACGCTAAGGTCTATTTTTGACCATTTATTCCAGCGCATTTTACAAGAACGTAGGTCTTTTTACGACCACGCTCGCATTGTAATCAAAGCACCTTCTCTGAACAATGCTATCAATCTTAGGTTTGGCCTAATTGATTCATTTTCAGGTCAGATGGTGCCTGATACTTTGCAAGCTGTCGAGCAGTCACGGAGCGGTCTGTTGATGGATGATCAATTAGAGATCCACGTGATTTTACTCCAAAGACCTATTCCCGCTTCTGGGGGTAGTAGCATTGCTCGCAAGTCAGTAATACTTGCTGACCACCTGGCTCGATCAGGCTTGGTCGTCCGTATTCAAAACACTTATGAGCTCTGTTTACCTCATGCGTTAGCGGTTGCAATGGCCTGTGCAGAGAAGGATGCAGTCATTGAGGAACACAAAAATAACCCCATTCTCATTGAGGCTTGCGGTAAGGGGTATAAAGCATTATGTGATGGATGTAATTCATTTCAGAAAAATGCTGCCCTTAAGTTATGCAAAGCAGCGGGTGTAAACCCCTCGAACCCTGGAGGTGTTGAATGCCTGGATAAATTCCAGACATTACTTCTCGGTGATACGTATGTCAATAAATTTGAAATCATAATACATACAGGTTCATCGATAAACGAGATATTTTACCCCCAGCATTATGTAGAACCTAAACCTAAACACACACTGCATTTATTATTAACAAATAATCATTACGATGTCATCACAAGTCTGTTTGGGTTCTACAGAAAGCACGGGATTTGCCAGCACTGCGGGGTAGTTTTCCACGGTTCGAGGAATTAAAAACACCATATTTGTGGGGGACGATGCTCGTACTGCGGATCACAACATTCCCGTTTGTTAAAGGGCGAGTATGTTCACTATCCGCTGTGCGAGCGTTATTTTAAGGGTGAACAATGCTACAGGTCTCATCTCAACCCCAAAGACAGCGTTAAGTCATGCTTTACGCATAAACGCTGTCTTACTTGTAAAAAAATATATGAATCCCAAAAGGGACATAATTGTGATGCAAACCAATGCATTCGGTGTAACGGTAAAAGAAAGATCTGCGAATCGAAATACACAGCACTCTACTACTACTACTGCATCTACTTCTTCTGCTTCTTCTTCTACCTCTACTTCTGAAAACGATTCGCTAAGACTAATATTTTTCGATGTTGAAACGAAGACGGGAGTTTCAGGGGAATTAACACCAATCCTTGTTGCCATGAGCTACCAGG
This sequence comes from Rhysida immarginata, assembly GCA_023313115.1. Classification (NCBI taxonomy): domain Eukaryota; kingdom Metazoa; phylum Arthropoda; class Chilopoda; order Scolopendromorpha; family Scolopendridae; genus Rhysida; species Rhysida immarginata. Next base: position 1,398 of record JAHWFO010046743.1, on the reverse strand, counting down.
ATGAGTCTGGCTCCTTTGTCCAGCGTGTTTGTAAAGGGGTGCCATGGCCGATTTCCTCGAGATTTTATTTTCCAATCCGTCAAGGAGCAATAAAAAACATTCGCATATTATTAATTTTGCAAATTCAACAGTATTCGCACACAACTTACAGAAATTTGATGGTTTATATGTGTTACGATACTTGTATGAACAAAGTATTAAACCCCACGTCATCTTCAAAGGCTCGAAAATTCTCTTCATTGAGGTGAATGAGATGAAGATACGTTTTATCGATTTGTTATCGTTCATCACCCTTCCCTTAAGAGAATTTCCACGAGCCTTTGGATTGACAGAGCAAAAGAAAGGTTTTTTTCCCATTTAAGCTTCTCAATGAGAACTGTTGCTATGTGGGTCCACTTCCTGATCAGGAATATTTTAATCCCACAGAGATGAAAGAATCATTACATGAAGAATTTGTTCTCTGGTATTCTGAAGAAAAAAAGCGTGTTGTCGGTACCGATTGGTGTCTTATGGATAAGCTTAGAGATTATTGTCTCAGTGATGTCGTTCTTCTAAGAGATGGGTGTCTGAAATTTGCAGAAATCATGAAGGACTTTACACGTCTTAACCCATTCCAGAATGACATCACTATAGCTGGATTCTGCAATCGGGTACTGAGAGAGCGTTATCTGGATAAACACTCTATGGGAATTATTCCATGCTATGGTTACGCGAATAGATCGCATCAGAGTTTAAAAGCTCTGAAATGGTTAGCTTGGGAACAATCAAAAGTTCCAAGTACGAGCATACGGATCTGCGTTAAACGGATGGGAAAGACGCGTTGGACCTTACTATTTAGATGGTGTTGATGAAAGTCGAAAAATCGTATTGAATTTTTAGGTTGTTATTATCACTCATGTCCCAAGTGCACGGTACCAAGTGCACGTAGCGTTAATCCCAATCTGACTAACGCAGAAAATTTCCAGCATACATTAGAAAGACTTGGCTTCCCGACTACACTTTCAGTGTTATAAGGGAATGCCAGTATGAGAATGAGCTGAAACATAATAAAGAAATGGCTGTATTCTGCAAACATTTTAAAGTAGAACAGAGACCATTTATCATGCCCCGTGATGCCTTCTGCGGAGGACGCACCGAGAATTTTTCGGGCGGTATTACAGAATCCACAGAGAGAATGCGTCTCTCCTATTTAGATTTCACATCTTTATATCCCTTTGTGAATAAGCATGCAGCCTATCCGAAAAAACATCCGGAAGTCATCACGGCCGATTTTAACCAGGCCCCTAATGACTATTTCGGTCTGATTAAAGCAACCGTGTTGCCTCCTCGAGATCTTTTTATTCCAGTTCTACCCTACAGGTGTGCAGGGCGTCTTTTCTTCCCTCTATGCAGGACTTG